>CM041716.1:697500-905000 GCA_023373845.1 Nibea coibor | reverse complement strand
TGCAGCACTGTAACACAGAAACATGTGAGTGAGCGTTTGAGTTTTTGGAGGCACCAAAGTTGCAGATTCTTTTTGATTTCATGTCCACGGCGATCGATGCAAAATCTGTGTGCAAACTTACAAATATGTGCGTGCTGTAGACGAACTGTTCCAGCCTCTTCTTGGCAATGAGCAGCATCTTATCAAACAGGAAGAAGGCTCTCTCCTTCTTCACTCTCTGGACCTTGAAGGAACCTTCCAGAACCAGCTCTCCAAAGCCGCTGAGATCCGGCCCACTCCAGTTCACCAGCAGGGACTCAATTTCCTGTGGAGGAGGAGGAGGAGGAGGAGGAGGTGAAAGGTAATGGTAAATGGACTGTACTTGTATGGCACCTTTCCACTTAAAGCTCTTTTAAATTACACATTCATCCATTCACAAACTGATGGTTCAGCCTTCAGGAGCAGCTTGGGGTTCTTATATCTTCTAACTCCTCAGATGTCCTCGTGTGGTTCCAGATGGACCTGGAAGGGGCTCGTACAGCGGCAGCATCAAACGACTTATGAATCATTTTGGGTTTTTACACTTTAAACTTTAATCTTAGCACCTCCAAGTGACGAGTGTAGAGACGGATGAGTAGACTGGACCTTTGTGGTTCAGAGGGAGTTCAGCTTTGATTCACCGGTCGGTCTACGCTCTAGCTCTCACCTGTGGCCTGGAGATTTCGGTAGTGTTGGAAAGAATGAGATTGTGAATACGAGCAGTTTCCTCTGCAGGTTGCCTCCAAGCGGCCTTTTAACCCCATTCAGATGCAATGCCATTTGCAGTGCACACTCCACAGCCAAAGTCTAACCTGACTGTCTGCTTGTGACGTCAAGCCACTGGAAATAATGTCAGAGCACAGTTGTCACATTTGTCTGAAAGAGCCAACAGAGTTAGCATGAAAAGCTCGGACATCCAGAATGAACCCGGGTGGAGCTGCTGCACCAGCTGAGGTGGTTGAGTAGTCTGATTAGGATGGGCGCCTTCCTTTGGAGGTATTCCGGGTATGTCCAACTGTGAGGAGACGTTGGAGTAGATCCAGACGGGACGAACTATATATAACATCTAACATATTATATAACATACTGGGATCCTCGAGGAAGAACTGGATAACGTTGCTGGACGTTGGGAATGATCTGATCCTGGATAAGTTTCTGTTCTTATACTACACCTCTATCTCTGTGAGCGTACATGAGAGATGCAAGTGGTTCTCGACAGACCGTCCAAGCTGAACAAATCAACTTGATGAGTGTTGACTGTTCATGAGAAGCTGTGTTATTATTACATTTAATTATTATCATAATCATTGTCCCAAATAGCTTCACAGGGCTGCCGGTTTCACTCCATTTGTACACAAACTGTCAGCTGTGAAATTAAGGAGCGTTTTGAAATGTTACCACAGCTGCTGAGGACATGATCACAGAGCTGTACCATGACATGAATAAAAGGAGGAACCATTTCTTCCTCACTTCTTCCCTTCATGAATCCTTCAAGCCAGTTGTTCTCACGAGAGTCCACAATGGGATGTGATCACAGTCTGTGTGCAAAGTCACAAAAACACTCGTCTACGCCTTCACTGGAGGTTAGCTTCGGTTCATCCCTGATGTAAAAGAGACAAACAGGACAGATCTGTTATGATAAATAAACCATCTGAAGCTTCCTGTTTCTGTCCTGATGTGAACACTTCACCTTCAGTCTCAGCTGCTGAGAGGTTAAAGGTCAACACCTGTGCGCTTCCTGCTCCGCGAACCTTCAGGGCTTGAAGTTTAAACTTATGAAACTCAGGTCAGCTGCAGCCACCAGCAGAACTGCTAAACTGTTCCTGAACACACAACCTGTGTGTTTTCCAGGAAAGAGTCACAACTGTTTGTTAATGAGTCATCCAGCTGTGGAGACGACCTCTGACCTCACACAAACAGCTGTACGACAGAGAAATGTCGACAACGTGTACACAAAGATATCTGCTGACTGCTTCACTGGACTGCTTATGATAGCCTTAGCCTAGCCACTTGCTAAAGTAGCTAACTGCTAATCAACTGCTGCGAACTGAATCTGCTGTTAACAGGCAACAGAACCGGGCTTAGCATCCGGACCTGGTTCAAGCACAGTCTCCGAGACCAACAGGGAACGTGATGGTACTGAGGTGAACTGTCACTAGCTCAGTCAGCTGTGTAGCTAAGTGACTCAGCCCGGGAAGCCAGGAGCCAAACCCGGCAAGAAAACCACCTTGACAGGCTGCTGTGTTCACTGTTAGACTGGACCCTGCCGGTTCAGAGGTTCTGTTGCTGTGTTCACTGTTAGACTGGACACTGCCGGTTCAGAGGTTCCGCTGCTGTGTTCACTGTTAGACTGGACACTGCCGGTTCAGAGGTTCCGCTGCTGTGTTCACTGTTAGACTGGACACTGCCGGTTCAGAGGTTCCGTTGCTGTGTTCACTGTTAGACTGGACACTGCCGGTTCAGAGGTTCCGCTGCTGTGTTCACTGTTAGACTGGACACTGCCGGTTCAGAGGTTCCGCTGCTGTGTTCACTGTTAGACTGGACACTGCCGGTTCAGAGGTTCTGTTGCTGTGTTCACTGTTAGACTGGACACTGCCGGTTCAGAGGTTCCGCTGCTGTGTTCACTGTTAGACTGGACACTGCCGGTTCAGAGGTTCCGTTGCTGTGTTCACTGTTAGACTGGACACTGCCGGTTCAGAGGTTCCGTTGCTGTGTTCACTGTTAGACTGGACACTGCCGGTTCAGAGGTTCCGTTGCTGTGTTCACTGTTAGACTGGACACTGCCGGTTCAGAGGTTCTGTTGCCGTGTTCACTGTTAGACTGGACACTGCTGCAAACACGTTAAAATGAGGAAGTAGACAGAACAGTGCTTCCTCTTTCATGAGGACTTCACCACAAACCAAACCAACCACCAGACTCTGTCTAATGTGAGACTCCTTTGGAAAAATTTTGTGTAAGATTCCAACAGTTGCGTACAACAGGTCTGGAAAATGAATGAATGATGAAGATAAAAGCATTGCAGAGATTTTCATGGACTGTTCCAACATGTCACTGAGATGCAACAATAATCGACCTCCTACACATGAATAAACTGTTCTAACAGTGAGATTACTGGAGTAGAGTGGGTGACTAAGGGGCGTAGCACTGGGGGGAATATAAACAGACCCACAAATACACTAGAATTAGTAGCCATGGATTCGAGAAGGAGCCCATTGGGAATGTCAGGATTTTACGCTATGTCAGTGGGCGACTATTAAACTTATCTCTGAACCCCATTTAAAGACTTATGTGGTCAAACAACACCAACCGAATCATGGTTTCATGGCTCAGTGATTCATCTTTGTCAGCCTTGCACGTCATCTTGGTCCCTTAAAAGTATCGTGCAAAAAGTCTTGAATGCAGTAATGACATGAGTTATGCTTTACATACACACCCACGGTGTGTGTTGGAATACATGAACATTTTTTCATTTTGGCGTCTGTGAACCGAATTTAACTGAAATGAATTGATTTGACTCAAAAGGCGCTGCATGAGATAAAGACAGAAGAGGTGTTCAAACTGGAGATGACAAACACACGGTCAGGCCTGTAACCTCTTGGAGAACGCGTCCATGTGTGATGGAACAAGTTAATAACATGTTCCTGTGTGTGTGTGTGTGTGCGAACACGTGTCGGCGGGCGGGCGGGAGTCGAGGAATGCAGCAGTTTGTAGAAGTTTGTCACCTAAAGGTCGAGCAGCTGACCTCGGAGTCTGTTTCTTTACGGACTGAAGAGGAAAAGCTGGTTGGAGGCTCGCAGAGGAAATGAAGGACTTTCTTTAGAAAGGAGAGAAAATGACTCGGTTTGGAATCATTTCTTGATTTCTGTGGAAGTTTGAAATCTTCCAGATAAATTCATGATCTTAGCCTGATTCAGAGGACGAATGAAGTCCAGCTGGTGACTTTGAAAACCGACCACTATTTAAAGTAAAACTTGAGATATGCTACCTATGTTTTTCTTCATGTTCTGACTCAACAAACAGTTGAGTCCAGCAGCAGCTAATATCACTGACTAGTCCAGCAGCAGTCAGCCCAGCTCGGCGTCTGTCTTTCAGCCTTTTATTTCACCAAGCTCTCACCAACCACTAAAAGTCAGTCCCAGATTTACTCTTGTCCGGCGGCTTCTTGTTCGCTCTCTTCTCCTCTGACCACTGGGCCTGAAAACCTCCTTTTAACGGTGGTACAAACATCTCTCATGGAAGTTCATGAAAACTTTGGATGGCGTTCCTCAGGGAACCTCCTGAGATCCTCTAGGGTTCTAATCTGAGAGAGCTGTTTCAGGTCTTACACAATGTATGACCTGTCCGTGTGCTCACCTGCAGTCGTACTGCGTGTTCCTGTTTCCTCTTCATGTCGTTGATGTACCAGGCGACCGCCGTCATGGTGATGATGGCGTCCTCGACGACCTCATATCCGGGGTCGTTCTTGTCAAAGTGCTTCGAAAGTTCCTGAAAGAGAAAAACACTCAGATGTGAGTAAAAATATCTGTTTGTATTTAATCTTTAATCTCCAGCAGCTGCTGCAGCGTTTGTGTTAATCTGACGAACATCGGTTCAGACTGATTTTATGCAAAATGAACATTTCTGCAACGTTTCTGCATGTTTACAATGTTCAGCGGATAAAAACAAGCTCGCTCGCTGACACAGCACTACATCACAGACAAAAACGACTGAAGCAGGACCAGCTGAGGATTATGGGAAAATCCCAGCACAGCTCCAAACACATGTTTGACCAGTGTTTAAACTGGCCACTGTAGACAGAGTAACAACAACATCAAATAATACAGACCGAGCACAAGAGAGAGAACAAAGAGCAGGCTGCGTTTCTCTCGGTTTCATCATCCCTCGCTCGTCTCTGAGGTGGGCTTGGACTGGGACCAGCGAAGAAACACAACTTTATTGGGAAAAGCTGCAAGTGTGTGTGTGTGTGTGTGTGTGTGCATGTATTGTTCCTGTCTGTGTGTGTCTGTTTAATGTTTTATGGATCAGACAGCTGAACGTCTTCAGATGACTGTGTTAAGACATTTGTAAAAAGCAGTGACTGATGATTCAGGATGGAGCTGGCTTTTATTAGAGATGTAATTAAACACACCATTATAATAAATGGATTGCCACTCAGACCCAGTACAGAGTCAGGGGGGTCCTGCCACAGATGTCTGAGAGCTGAGTAACCCTTACATTCCACAGGATGAACTCACCTTGGAGGCATTTTCAGTGACTCTGACGGCTGCTACATGCATCTATGGCCGGGCCTCACTGCACAAAAGCGCAGGTAGCTTTAACCTGACCACTTGCTAAAGTAGCTAACTGCTAATTAACTGCTAATTGCATTGGCTGTTAGAAGGCAACAGAACCGGGCTCAGCAGCTGCTCACTGCTGGTGTGGAGGTTGTGTTCAGGAAGAAACAGGACGTCTCAGGATCTGCTCCCTCTCTAACCCTGTAGCTGCAGGGCCGATGAAGCGCTGCATAAATCCAGATCCAGGTCTGGGTCCAAACAGGATCGAACGCCGGTATCGTTTGACTCTTTGGCCCTCATCTGACATGATGATGTCACAGTCTCGTCCTCGTTTTATTGGCCGTGGCCTCCGATGACAGTAAAAACCTCACAGATGTGAGCTGACAGTGATCTACGACAAAATCCACATGTGGGCCGCACACTGCAGCCGTTCATCTTTAAACCCAGAGCGGCGACGCTCGGAGGGGTCGGCGTCCTCAGGCGTCCTCTGGACGAGTCCCACCGACTGAGGAACAACTCTGTTTTCCGACTGTGTGTACTGACAGTAAACAGACGTGTTGCCTGGAAACCAAAAGCTCCTCGAGCTTCCTCTGAGAAAACTTTGAGCCTCGGTGTTAAAAACATGAAGTACATCTTTCCATATGAAGTATTACCTGCTGGATCAGGTATTTGAGGTACTTGATGATATAAGCAGATGGTTGTATTCAAGATACTACATGTAGTATTTGATGTGCTGTAACAACTGCACGTAGTACTTGTGCTGTAGGTGTGACATGTTGTATGTAGGAGTATTACAGTGCATTTGAGGTATACATTTAGTATTTTGTAATATTTGTGGTGTTATCTGCAGTAGCAGGTGACATTTGAAATACTACATGTAATATTTGGCAGTATTTGAAGTTTTATCTTTTGGTATTCATACATGTTAGATTGGGTACAGCATGTAGTATTTCAGGTGTGGTAACAGGTGGTACTTGAGATACCACATACAGTATTTGAAGTACTACAAGCAGAGTGGTGGTTTGTGTTGTTAACAGGTAGACAGGAAGTATTTGGTTGGTAGTATTTGAGGTGTTACCTGTAGTCGCTGGTGGTATGTGAAGTACTAACTGTAGTGTTTGTAGTATCACCTGTAGTAGCAGGTGGTATTTGAGGATCCTCTGCACTGGTTTGAGCAGGTACGTCTCCAGAGGTAAGGAGTGGTTCAGAGTCGTCTGTCTCTCCTGGAAGAATCGAACCAGACTTTTGTTCTTCATGCATTCCCTCAGCACGGCTACCGAACTGTGGAGACAGGAAAGAGGCAGATCTGTTATGAAGTGAAACTCGATGAACACACTGAGCTTCGCAGCTCTTCAGGAAGCTGAGACATCACGGAGACGTCCAGGTTTGTAGGACCAACTCGCAGTGACATCAGTGAACATAACAAACATTACATTTCTTTGACCACAGTTCTTGAAATTCAGTTAAAGTTTGCCACACATTGAGAAACGTGACGGTGAGACCCTGACTTTCTGTTCCAGTCATTGGGATCGTCCAAACTGATACCTCATGACAATTCATGACAAATGATGTTTATGACCCAAATCTGTTGTAAATGAAACTTTTCTTTCTTCGTCTTTTCTCAGTCAAAAAAATTGACAAAAATATGATTCAGGATTCACTCAGAATCCAAAGAACCCAGAGGAAAGCTGATGGACGCCATCACGAGATTACAAACATCAACAGAGAGAGAGAGTTCAGCCGTCGACTCCTCTGACGAACATTTATCAGAACACGAAGGCTGAGGGAGTGAAATTTAATAAGAGGAGAGAAACGAGGAACAGGACGAGGAGGAGGAGGAGGTCCAGAAGATGATGGAGCGGACAGAGGTGAGAAGGAAACCTAAAATCTCCTCAAACATCCATCAGGACACGAAGGAAGGAGAGATGGAAGAGGAGGTGAAGAAATGATGGAGCTGGAGATGGAGGAGGAAGGGAGAGACAGATGGAGAAGATTAAAAAGGGACGATGGAGGAGGAAAAGGAACTCCACAGCTGTTTGGACCTCTGACAAACATTCATTACAGCCGATGAACTGAGAAGAGCCAAAATGAAGAAGAAGGGAGGTCTGAAAGACGACGAAGCACAGAACAAGAAACATTCACAGACATTCATCACAGTTTGAACAAAGGACGGGAGGAACCAAAGGAAGAGAGAGAACCCAGATCAAGATGAATGTTCGTCAACAAGGTGAACAAAGATGATGAGGAATCCGAGGGCGTCGTGACGATGAGGGAGAGATTATGAAGATGAGAAGCTGAGGAGGAAGACGAAAGGTTGTCTGCAGTCGGTGCACGGGCTGAGGAACACTTTCAAAAAACATCGTCTGAGAAACGACAAACTCCACCGTGCAACGAGGAAACCAGGAGAAACGCAGGCGCGGTCATCCAGGACCGAAACGCCGTCCAACTTTTCCAAACTGAGCAAATTTCAGTTTTATTTTCTGTAAAAGTTTCAGTGTGTGCATCATCACAGTGTTTCTACAGAGAGCCACAAGAGGATGGAGGAGACGCTTCAGCTGCTGAGTGGACTGACAAACATTCACCACAGCATGAACAGCAGGAGAAAGGAGGTCAAGGTAACGACGGGTGGAGAGGAGGTTCTTTTCCTCCAGATAGACGTTAATCACAAGGGGGAGTCCAGGAATTCAGAGCAGCAGTAACATCTTCCACAGACTCATCACTGATGTGTTCACCAGGACGTCAAACAATGTTTGTCTGCAGAGAGAAACGGGCCTTCACTCCTTATTCAAACATGCAACATCTGACAACTGTTTTTATGTTTTTGTCTCTGAAATTATTTTCAGTGGCTCGACGTCACACCGCAGAGCGCAGCTCCGTGATGGAGGTCAGAAGTCAAAGTGTGGGCCAGGTCGTAAATCTAGACCTCCTTTCCAACACGCAGCTACAGCGAAGAAGAAGCTACCAAAAACTCTCTGGACAGGATCCCAGTTCAGGAAATAACAGTTTATTCTCTCACAGGTAATAACTCGGAGTCGGATCTTCAGAGACTGTTACCCTCCATGCCGTAACTTTGGCCTGACTCATTCCTGGGGAATTCCAGACGACATTTATTGTTCCCAAGCTGCATTGTTGCACAAATAATATTAAATGTGACAATTAGGCAAAGTGAGACTAAACAGTGAATATAATTGGGTACATAAGCTGCTATTTCATTTGTTCAATTGAGATTCTGACCTTGATATTTTGAGTTTGAATTGTTTTGGGGACGCTAACAAGAAGTGGATGAATCCAGGACCAGAACCAGGTCCTGTGGTCTCAGACCAAACCAGACTGAAGGAGAAACACTGAGCTCTGCAAGCAGAATTTAAAGCATGTAGCAGATATGAAGAATGTACAGCAGAGACAGTTTCATGAAGCCGTGGACTGAAAAAACAACAGGACTTCCTGCAGCATGTGGAAGCTCATTTATTATGCGTTGACCTCTCGCGCTGCGTTCAGGGTCTCTGCACCGACAACATGCGATACACAGCGAGGCAAATCACCGCCGGTCTGTTAGTCGTTATTACAGGACAGACTGAAGCCAGTTTTCATCTCGGCCTCCATATTCTCACAGACTGAAGATAATTACAGCTGCTCCCAGGAGCCCGAATTCATCTCCACCAATCAGAGGTAACATAACACCAGCCAGCAAAACTACTATTAACCTCCTGGACTCCCCGCGTCAGCCTGCAGTCTACCTTTAAGCTTTGTTTGCATTTGGGAAGTTTCCAGGTATCCAAATGACTTTTCCACGATTTGTCAGGATCATGTGTATGTACTGCATACGTGCTTCTCTCAGCACGCTAAGGAAGCTACATGCTTCAGTAACTGAATATTTACATACTCCAGTCATGAATCATAATCAACCAGCTTCAGGGAACAAACTTCAAATCACGTGGATGCTCCGCTGACTTGTAATCAGGTGAAAGGTGTCGCTGACGGCAACCGATGATCCACCGGGCTGATCTGAGAATGGTCTTAGTAACTTTAAGCCTTAATATAATGTGAACAGGTGAGTTGTATATAAATTCACCCTCAGTACAGTTGTCATGAACGGGGAAATTAGCTACAGAGACCAAAACTGTTTTTGTACCAGGCTGTAAACATGTTTATTTCTGCTGTCTAACATGGGGACTTATGGAGACTGACTCACTTCTGCAGCCAGCCTCAGGTGGACGTTAGAGGAACTGCAGCTTGTGCTTGGGTTTAGCTGTGAAATGCTGCCACCTGCTGGTCTGGAGCACGGCCTCAGTCACGTCATTTACACAAACAAACTATTTAAACTGGTTTGATGATTTATTCTTGTTTAATTCTAATTATAACGTCCCATTTTCTTCAAATCATGAGAACCGGCTCCACAAACCGAGCTTCATATTTTGGTCACAATAATTGTTCTCGGCTTTCCTCCATTTTGTTTTGGTGGCTGTGTCGACAAGATGGAGATTTCATGGAGCTGCTGCTTCCTAAATATTTAACATTCCTCGTGTAGGATCTCTCTTCGACGCACTTTCACTTTCATGTGAGTTTCCACAGCTCGTCAGTTTACAGCGTTAGCGTGAGCAGCATAAATCAGCTCAGCATCTGTGTGAGTCGTCCCTCTGAGACATCCACGTCTGTTAATGTCGTTTTAATGGCCGCCCGTCCGTGATGCATTGCGCCGATACGAAGCGGTGACGATCGAACAGAGAGACTTTAACTCGGCTGCTGCGATTCCTCGCCTCTCTGCAGCTCCCGGCGGACTGCACAAACCTGCAATCCAGCAGATTTCCCTCCAAATCTGACCCAGCGGATCGCAGTGGAAAAAATGCAGCGCCTCGTCTTCTGGTGATCACATTACTGAAGTTAACACGCGTGTTCGTGAACACGGCCCGCCTGTACATGTCGGGTCACTCTTCCAGGCTGTTTTCAGGCTCATTGTTCCATCCTGAAACGTACCCGGCGCCTCTGGGGCCTGGCAGGATGGAGCAGCAGGAGGAGGAGAAGCTGGAGGCCGGCCCGCCTCACACAGCTCCTCAGATCGGTCTGAAAGCAGCTGACCTACTTATTTTTATTGGAGTTTAATGGAGCTTTAAGGAGGCGACAGGCAGCGAGCAGAGCGAGGTGAAGGAGGGGTCGAGGGACAGGCCGGGCACACACACACACACACGGACATGTGTGTTTAGATATGTGATGATTTAAGTGTATTAACATGCACACACACACACACACACACACACACACAGCTGGGCAGAGATCCAGAGAGGACAAACATGTCAGACTGACAGATTCAAACACAAAGAACAGAAGAAGAATAAAATACTGTTAAAGAGTCACAGACAGACGTGACGCCCCCTGGTGGCTGGCTACAGTACAGGTCTTAAGCCACGCCCCCTCCACGATGATGCTGATTATGTCATGAACCAAATATTCACCAGAGTCACAGATGGAAACTACAGAGGACGCTGCATGACGCACAACAAGACAGTCTCAGAGACTACGTCCAGTTTTAGACAGTCTGTGAGACGTCTCAGAGACTACGTCCAGGTTTTAGACAGTCTGTGAGATGTCTCAGAGACTACGTCCAGTTTTAGACAGTCTGTGAGACGTCTCAGAGGCTACGTCCAGGTTTTAGACAGTCTGTAGGACGTCACAGAGACTACGTCCAGGTTTTAGACAGTCTGTGAGACGTCTCAGAGACTACGTCCAGTTTTAGACAGTCTGTGAGACATCTCAGAGACTACGTCCAGGTTTTAGACAGTCTGTGAGACGTCTCAGAGACTACGTCCAGGTTTAGACAGTCTGTGAGACGTCACAGAGACTACGTCCAGGTTTAGACAGTCTGTGAGACGTCACAGAGACTATGTCCAGTTTTAGATAGTCTGTGAGACGTCACAGAGACTACGTCCAGTTTTAGACAGTCTGTGAGACGTCTCAGAGACTACGTCCAGATTTTAGACAGTCTGTGAGACGTCTCAGAGACTACGTCCAGGTTTTAGACAGTCTGTGAGACGTCTCAGAGACTATGTCCAGTTTTAGACAGTCTGTGAGATGTCTCAGAGACTACGTCCAGTTTTAGACAGTCTGTGAGACGTCACAGAGACTGTTTTACTAACACTTGGTTCGTGGTGTGTTTGAGAACAATGTGAACGTGTAGGAAAAATAAAAAACGGATGTGTGGCTGTTTTTTATTCATTTAAGTTCCACAAAGAAATTCATGACTTTGTGTCAGAATCAAAACCAAAATCCTGGTTTTGGGACAGAAGCACACACACACACACACACACTCTGAAGCCAAACATCTGTTAGTGTGTGTGTTGTACTGGATGAGATACAGCTCCTCTTACAGGCTCCTCTCCTCCTCCATATATCAGGCCTCTCCTCGCTGCTCCTTCTATTTGACTTGACTTTATGTTTCTACTAAAACACAGTTACTCTGCTCATAAAACAGACGCTTCACACGTCCTCGCGTCAGCTCCAAGTCGCTCTGCAGCCGTTTTATCAGGAAAAGTCGACAAATCAGTCAGGACATAAAGTTTAGCTCCAGCGTCAGGACGTCCAGAGTGTCTCACAGAGGGTCTCACAGTGGACGAAGTTACCTGTCGACAGGTGAGTGTTTGTGAAGACAGAGGCAGAGGACGCATGGACGACCCCCAGCAGGCAGCAGCGAACGCTGCACTGACAGGATGCAGAAACCTCAACAACAGGAAGTGTTCAGACTTACTTTGGGTAGTTCATGCAGTAGAGCGTGTAGATGTCGAAGGCTTCACTCTGGAAACAAAGAGAGGAGAACAGAGTCAGCGTCAGAGGAACAGATCATCGCTTCCTTCAAGAGAAGCAGCCGCTCGGGCATGCTAAACTAAGTGTGTCTGAGGAAGTCTCCGCCTCCTCCGACCTGCACGATGTCTTTATTTTGTCGCAGCTTCGCCCGTCGGCTCCACATCGGATCAAAGTCAGACATCTACGTTAGAAATGAAGACGTATCCTCATGAGACTCATCGCGCCGATGTTTTTATGCTAATCGCTGACTGACGTCTTCATCTTTGGTGATTACTTTTGGTTGTAAAAGCGTCTTCTAGATGGATGACCTCCATCTTCTCCTCCTCCACCTCAGACGTCTGAAACGTTTCTCATGTCTGGGAACACAGAACAGACGAGTCGGCCGTTTCTCAGCGTCATAAAACTTCTAAAACAAAGAATAATGAGTCAGATGTGACTCATTGATAGGCTCCATTGTCTCCCACAGTTGATGTTGAAGCTCAGTCTTTCCAGGTTTTAGACAGTCTGCGGGGACGTCACAGAGACTGCGTCCAGGTTTTAAAAGGTGGGAACACACATGAGGCTGAGAAGAGCTCGACCCAAAAACACAGCACAGACTTTTCTTCGAGGTTTTGGAGCCTTAATGTGAAATTTCTGAGGATTATTGATCATTTTTATCAGATCAGCAGCCAATAGGAGCCTGCCGCAGCTCTCTGGAGTGGAAGGGGTTAACCTCGCCCTGCCGTCCTCGCCGTCCTCGCCGTCCTCGCCCTTTTAATTTACTTAACAATGACTTCCTGTCAGTCCATGAGTGAGTCAGGAGGTCACAGAGAAAGACGCTCTGTGTTCGGCCTCTGTACACAAACAGGCGTCTTAAAATAGAAGCTCATCTCTAACAGTTTAATCTAATGTCCACTGACAGGAAGTCAGACCACCTGACGCTCACAGGGAAATACAGAGAGTATAAAAAGGTTCAGATCCAGCACACAGAAGTCAATTTAATCTGAATAACATCAAGTTATAAATCTCAAACCTTCAGAACTCCATAAAACTAAAGCAGGAACTTAACGTCAGCTGCAGGCTCCAGATTTACAGTTTAATATTAAACATTAGAACTGATCATAGATTAAATACGACCTGTGATAACACCCTGCAGCTAGATTCTGTTTGCTCCTCTCAGTGAGAGCAACAGAACCGGGCTCAGCAGCCGGACCGGGTTCGAGCACAGCCTCTGAGACCAACAGAGCCAACACCAACACTCTTAGACTGGACACTGCTGGTTCTGAGGTTCTGTTGCTGTGTTCACTGTTAGACTGGACACTGCTGGTTCAGAGGTTCTGTTGCTGTGTTCACTGTTAGACTGGACACTGCTGGTTCTGAGGTTCTGTTGCTGTGTTCACTGTTAGACTGGACACTGCCGGTTCAGAGGTTCTGTTGCCGTGTTCACTGTTAGACTGGACACTGCCGGTTCAGAGGTTCTGTTGCCGTGTTCACTGTTAGACTGGACACTGCTGGTTCAGAAGTTCTGTTGCCGTGTTCACTGTTAGACTGGACACTGCCGGTTCAGAGGTTCTGTTGCTGTGTTCACTGTTAGACTGGACACTGCTGGTTCTGAGGTTCTGTTGCTGTGTTCACTCTTAGACTGGACACTGCCGGTTCAGAGGTTGACATGTCTCTCTGTGGACGTCAGAGTCCTGCAGCTGCTCAGAAAACAGGGTTTAAAAAGTCTGTGTGCACGAGAACATGTGACAATAATAACACTACTGTCCAACACACACACACATACACACACACACACAGTGTTGGTGCTGCAGTGAATGGAGGGTCCAGTTCTGGTGGTTTACTGGGTGTTTGGGTTGACTGTTTCCTGTCAACTAACAGCCTCACACACACACACACACACACACACTGTACTCACCCTTTCTACGAAGCACTCTGCGATGGCGGCGGCGTGAGGACTCCTCTCTAGATCCTCCAGGAGATCACTGAGGGGACAGACAGACCGGTTAGAGCCACAACAACCACATGACCTGAAGTAAACACACCACCGCCATGTGTGGTCACTGAAACACACAATTATGTCACGACGCTGCACTTTTACCAAGATGGTTTCACTCAGAACACTTCTACAGAGTACTACAGAACTGTGTAGTACTCCATGTACTTACACTGTGTACTACCGGGAGTATCCGGTTCCTCATCATGCGCTCAGCTTCTTGGATTTTTGGCCTCAACCCTTCATCACTCAACCACTCGGACCTCAAAGATCTGATTCTCGTTTGCTGGCTCGTGTTCGTGTGTTGGCTCCTAACCGTTCATTTCAACACCAACTGCATTGATGAACCTAATTTAAAGATATTTATTTGGCTTTTTTATTGGATAGAGACGGCTAAAGAATGACAGGAATGTGTGGAGAGAGAGAGCGATGGAGGATGACACGCAGCAAAGGTCACAGGTCGGATTCGAACCCCGGGTGGCTGCCGCAAAGACTGAGCCATCATAGACGGGGCCGAGGAGAGCCAAATTCTACCTTACAGAACATGGAGTAGCTGCTCCACCACAACACCTAAGGTGGAGTCCAAACAAACACTGGTTGCCACAGATGGAGGGCCAGCACCTCCTGTGTTCTGTGAGGAGTTATTGTTAGTGAGAGCGACGTGCCTCAGTTTCCAGTCCTGGAAACACTTAAGTTTTTTTAGCTTGTCCAAATGAACCCATGATGTTGACAGCAGTACACAGTTCTGCATTATCTTGGACATTATCGACATGAGTAACTTGGGTTGGGTATCGGTAAGATCCAGTTCTTGGATCCCATAGATAGAAAACAGCGTAAGCAGTCACATTCCTCCCACAGTCCTCTGGTTCATGGCCAGTCTGCTTTGCTGGGAGCCTTTTTCAACAATGTCGTTTCTGTAAAGTCCAGTCAGAAAGAGTCCGCGCGACTCCAGGACCTGCTGCAGCTGGCAAACGTCCATCCTGAAAGCTCTCGCTCCGTTTCCCACAATCCATCCCCATCGTCATCCCTTCATCCTGCCAAGTCCTGAATACTGCTGCAGCACACACATCTCCGTCGATCAGCTGCAGCCAAGACGATTCAGAGCAACACGAGAAGAAGTCCAAATCTCTTTTTAAAGACAGACATGTGTCATAGGTTTGAAACCTCGACAACTCCTTGAACCTCTGACCTGCTGGATGTTTGCGGCTGAACCCAGTCCAGGGTTCAAACACTGACCCCTGACCCTCCCCGTGGAGAGTTTCACGTCTGTTCAATGATGTTCTGATTTATCACAGTAACATCTGGTACATCTGCTCATTTCCTGCTAAATGAGGAGATTGAACTCTGATCAGATTGTCGTGAAGCTTGACGTGGTTTCTATTGGATCAACATGATCAGGAAAAATCAAAGCTGGAGACCAGATTAAAACATTCTGAGTCCTGCTATGGGAACTAAATCACGTCGGGCTGATCCTGCAGAGGCGGCGAGGCGAATCGAGGCCTCAACAAACATGCCGTCCAGCCACAAGCCGAAGGTTGTGGTTTCCACTTGACCTAAAGTCAACTGAAAACCACAATCGGTCTGTTTGGACTTGTATTGCCAAGGCCTGACTTAGAAACCAGTCTGGCCCGTGTTCTAGTCCTGTGCAACACGTCTCACTACATCTCGTCAACACTGCGACTTTCCTCTCAGGTCATGTTGGACTGTAAGGCTCCACGGTCAAGTAGGCAAGAAATATGTAACATCTGCCTTCAAAATACAAAATTATGGGTACTCAAAGAACTGCCCCAGATGTCACGGCAACGATGATTCAATGTTGGTTCAATGTTGGTTCAGTGTTGGTTCAATGTTGGTTCAATGTTGGTTCAATGTTGCTCTGCTCTCTGGGACTAGATCTACTTCAGGATTCAGGATTTAGGAAAGGAAGTCACGCTATGTAGCTACATCATGTTATGTAATGTAAGTGTTAGATTACTCAGTAACTCAGCTCTTTAATTTGATACCAATGTTGTGACATTTGTAGCTTTTTAAATCACCAAATTTAAGTGTGGAAAATTCACCGTGACCCAGTCGGTCCTCCCTGCTGACTCCTCAGTGACAGTTTGACTCATCCAGCCCACTTGTTGACCTTCACGCTACACGTGTGTCCAGAGATGATGCTACAGTGGCACCAGCCAGCCTTGAAGTTAGAAACAAGCAGGTCCACTTAAGGAGAACCAAAGCCCGACAACAGGCAGCAGAAAACAGAAAAACCTGTTTCTGATGTTTTCTATCAAAGCGGCCCGGTGTGGTCCTGGACGTCCACTTGCCAGCTGGAGGTTGTTCAAGGACTGAAAGTCAGGACTGTTTCCTGACTTTCCAGCCCAGCAGTCGTTCAGTATTTCTGCATCAGCGCTCTCGTGAACCAAATGCACATGAATCCAGTCCTGGTGTTTGTCTTTGTGGAGTCTTATTATGAAGTCTTCACGGTGGTTCACGCTGCTGAGTGAGGAGATGACTTCAATGAGCAGCGATTTAAAAAAAGGAGGAAATGAAAGTGAGCGCAGCGGCAGTCACCTCGTTACGTTCCAGAAGTTAAAGTGAAAATAAATATTTATGAAAGTCTTTGGCTCGACCTCACAGTCATGTCACGTCCCTGAAATTCTTCTTCTTTGTCTCGGAGACTCTGTTAACGCCACGTGAAGGTTGGCTCGGCGTGTAAGACAGGAGAATGGAAACCTGCGACGGCACAGGAGGAGGACATTCTTCTTAATGGACAGTGTGATTTTTTGGACCAAATTTCAACCAAATTGATCTCATACTCGGCCTCGGAAACACACGCCCAATAATCAGTCAAATCCAGCAAATGTTTTGACATCAGCGATTACAGAAGAATGCAGAGAAGTTAGCATCTGTCTGCTATGAGCTCTGTTACAGAGAAACTCACTCTGGACTCTATTTTCATGTGTTTTTCTATCTAAGTGACTAATGTGGACAACGATGTTCTGAACTGATCCGGTCCTGAGCGAGAGAGCGAGCTGCAGCCTCTATGGACATGATGGCAGAGGAGCAGAGAGTGAAGAGGACGCTGACGGAGGAAGCTAAGAAGAGAAAAGGAGAGAGTGAGCGAGCAAGAAGCCGCCGGACAAGAGTAAATCTGCATTGAATATTTCCCTCTCTCGTGCGTTCAGGACATTTAAAGACCTTCGAGCCGCTCGCTCGGTTCATTTCTCGGCCGTACACTTCAAACGTCGAGACGTCACATCAGGAAGGATCTCACGTTTCGTTCGAACTTCCTGAGCCGAACGTTTGACGACTCTGAAACAGCTGCTGAGAGCTCAACGCAGTTTCATTCAACAACAGAGGACTGTGACAAGAGGAGACAAGGAGAGGAGACAAGGAGAGGACACAAGGAGAGTAGACTGATTAAATCATGATCAGTGGTACAAGAACAGAACCAACTGGATCAACAATTCGATTAAACGGGACCATACAGGACGTCACGGAGACTACGCATCAGACACCAGGATCTCAAAGCCTCATGGGAAGTGTAGTTGTTTGCATCTTGAAGTTTGAGTGTGGATGATTTTAAATAATAAATGAAGAGGTTTGTTTCTACACACACACACACACACACACACACACACACACCACATGAGGTTACACCACTGAACTCTCGCTGCATTCTTAGTTAACAAGCTGAAATCAAGTCTTTCATTATCACACACACACACACACACACACACACACACACCTCCTCCTCTTCCTCCTCTTCCTCTTCGCTCTCCTCTGGCGTCAGGCCTCATTTTGTGGCCGGCGGACATCATTAGTGGGGGATTGTGGGAGAGGAAGAGGGAATTCTGGGTGTTTTTCTTTTTGTTTTTTATGGCGTCACCACAGCGGCGAGGAGAGAGTTTACCATGAAATAAAAGAAGAGATGGACGGACTGACGGAGGACGGAGGGTCAGAGAGAAGACATCAGCAAACACAGAGCATCACTGATAATTAGAACCAGGACGGGAAACGACTTTACTGTGGGAATAAAGTCGAACATTTGGAGGCAGAGAAAGAAAAGACGACACACAAACAAACAGGAAGCAGAGACGCCACCAAAGTTTCTGTTTCTCCTTCTTAAGAAATGAATCCAGAACGGGAAGCGAACACAAGCTCCAGACCAGCAGGGAACAGCAGCACCTCGGTACTGTTGGTCTCAGAGACTGTGCTCCAACCCGGTCCGGTTCTGTTAGCATGCTAACGGCAGATTCAGTTAGCATTTCAACAATCTGCTCTTAGCGGGGTTCGAACCCACAACTTCTGGATCTAAAAGAGGCTCGGTGCCAAGATGTTAACCCACTGGACCAGTGAAGCTATAGGAGGCCATGAGGAGCAGTGAGCAGTGGACCATGTGGTCCAGAAGGACATGGAGACGTGGTTTTCCTTCTCCATGATGAGACAAAGTGAAGAACAGAAATGTTCTTCAGCAGCTCTATCAGGACTGATGGAGGAGAATCTTCAGCATGATTCCTCCCCTCAGTCTGATCCTGGTTCTTCTTCTTCATCAGTACTGAAGATGGTCCAGTGGGGAAGGACGCCGACCGCCAACGTGGAGCCGTGGGATCGAACCCCGGCTCACCCTGAGGTACGCAAAAACTCAAACACGAAAGCACAAAAACCAAACAAACCCGTCCGTTGCGTTGCGTTGCGTTGCGTTTCTCGTTGTGAATTTCTCCGATTTCACCTTGGACACAGACGACCATCGAGGGAGCAGAGAGCAGGTGAGTCACAGGTAAGTGAGCTAGCTAGCTTGAAGAAAGCTAGCTAGCTAGTTTCTCATTTAGTAGAAACTAAACTTGATTTTCTTTAACGCGACTTCGACTTTGTCGTCTTCGTCTCTACATGCTGAACTCGAGCTGATTGGCTCCTGCAAACGTTCTTCTTCTTCTGTAAATCAAACTCAGTCTCAGTCTCAGAGATTCAGTCTTGGTGGTTTTGAATCTCAGTCCTCCCTGCGGGTCGACATGTTTTATCATCTCACTTCTTTTTTCAGAGGCCTGAGCTGCTAAATACACAAACCTGATCCTGGCACCACCCGACCCCACCCGACCCCACCCGACCCCGTGACCTCTCTGAACACCCTGAGCCGGTCCAAGGCTAAACTAAACAGAACGGGGCCGACGTCTGGTTTTTATCCTCCAGTCTTTAACAGAGTGATGAAGAGCAGCTGACTGTGTGGCATCTGAGATATGCTGCTTCAGTGAGGAGGAGGAGGAGGAGGAGGGGGAGGAGGATGAAGAGGAGGAGGAGGGGGAGGAGGAGGAGGTGAATAGTCTTAATCGGTCCAGACTTGGAGCCAGTTTTCTTTCTTCCATCAGGACGAACCTACAGTTACTGTCATCGTCTTGCAGGCTGCCCGCCCGCCTCAGGTGCGTTTGATTTACGCCCCATCAGAGATGGAAAGTGTCAAAGTGCTCCGACATGACAGCTGCTGATCATCTGCTGATCCAACGTCAACACGAGCGGTCGGTGCTGACGGCGGGCGGAGGCTTCTCCGTCAGTCAGTGAACTGATCACAGAGCGCTGTTCGAGTCTCACACACGTGACCTGACGTTTTTTTTTTTTTTATGGTCACATGGTTTCTAACGTGGAGTGGGCGGGGCTTATGTCTTTATGTACCGCAGCCGGCCACCAGGGGGCTCCTTTAAAATACTTACAACAGTGGTTACTGAGCACGCTCAGTTCAGCCATTAATTAACTTTCATCAGTACACACACACACACACTGAATGCTGTCATGTTGGAGTTATGTTGGATGATGTCGTCACTCAGCTTGTTATGTCTACCCATCTGGTGCTGTGTGTGCGTGTGTGTGTGTGTGTGTGTGTGTGTGTGTGTGCGTGTGTGTGTGTGTGTGTGCGTGTGTGTGTGCGTGTGTGTGTGTGTGTGTGTGTGTGTGTGTGTGTGTGCGTGTGTGTGTGCGTGTGTGTGTGTGTGGAGGGGTTTTCTTATTTTCTCAGACAAAGAAAAACGAATGAAACCAGGTCAAACGTTTGAGTCAAACTCTGGGAGACCTGAGAGAGAGAGAGGATTACTGAGCGCTCTAATTGGCTCGTTAAGGACTAATTAACGTCATGAACTAAAATCTAATTAACTGACTGAGAGAGAGAGAGAGAGAGAGAGAGAGAGAGCATTACTACTCTCTCTCTCTCTCATACATTATTTCCCATGAGAACTTCGGGCAGGAAGCCTGGATGGAATGAACTGTGTGTGTGTGTGTGTGTGTGTGTGTGTGTGTGTGTGTGTGTGTGTGCGTGTGTGTGTGTGTGTGTGTGTGTGTGTGCGTGTGTGTGTTGGACTAAACACAAAGAAAGTGAAGTGTGAAAACAGGACTCTCAGCAGGGTGGAGGGTTGTGTGTGTGTGTGTGTGTGTTTAACGGCTTCCTTCCCAGACTCTCAAAGCGCACACACACACACACACACACACACAGGGGGAAGCTGAAGCGTTTACATCGATCTTCAAACTGCTGCAGTTAACACAAAAACACACACACTGACGATCAGGTCAGTGTGTGTGTGATTCAAACACTGGAGACGTGTGTGTGTGTATGGAGTCACACACACACACACACACACACACACACACACACGTCTGATGATGTTCAGACACGGTGGACCAAATGTTTCTGTCTGAAGTGTGTGTGTGTGTGTGTGTTGATCAGTGTGTGTGTTACTGGGGCAGTGTGTGACCGTCTGCTGGCTGCTGATGAGCGTCCTCGTCTCTGCTGGTCTCTGCAGAATCTGGTAAAAACTACCATGATGCACTGCAGCGGCGTGCCGAGGTCACGGCTGCTCAAACTAGCGTGACACTGAGACGGGCACTCTCTCTCTCTCTGGGCGTGCGAGGCAGAGGTTGAATCGCGCTCGGCATTCCTGCTCTGCAAAACCTGAAGAATCCGGTCATATGAGCTCAGCAGCTGCGCGCGTTCCTCCCCAACAGAGCGCCTCTCATGGTGGGATCGTCCCGCTGGGGAATCAAACCCGCGGCTCTGGCAGCGGCAGTGCCTTGCTCAGGTCGTTGCTGCCTCTGTGAGTCTGAATGTTTCCACGAGCGGCTTATCTCGGAGCCAGGACGTGTCGCCCACAGGAGATTTTCCAGACTCCGGGTCCAGCAGGATCCTCTGTCACGCTTCAGCTGCACTTTTTCTACAATTAGCCGTAAAGTTAGCGAACGTGTCGAAACCCACGAGCCGCCGCCGCCGTGCTTCACAAACGGAGCGTCTGATTGCTGCACATTTATTCTTCCATGACTTAAAGACCCACATTAATCTTTCCACATCCGCGTAGCCGCGAGGCTCCACGTGACCTTTGAGGGGTAACGTTAGCGAGGCGCAGCTAACTGTGCAGCGCTCCAGTCCTCCCTGATCAGTCTGCTTCATCTCAGAGACCTGGACCCAAACAGCCGGGCTCAGACTGCTGACGCCCACGAGGAGAAACGTCACTCAAACATGAGTTCAAGTCTCAAAAACTCTGTTTCCTCCTTATTTTGACGTGTTTCCTGTTTATGTACGCACGGACTGGTCCTGGAGACCGACTGGCATTAGTAACCAGGAAATTTGGATCCAGATGGAGGATGGTTTCTGGGGCACAGGTCACCCAAGAACTGACTGGTGGAGGTGGCTTTGGCTCCTCCACACATTTCAACAATTAGCGGGGTTCAAACCCACAACTAAAATCAGCTTGGGGGCAAGCGTTAACCCGCTGGACCAGTGAAGCTGCAGGACGCCATGAGGAGCAGTGAGCAGTGGACCATGTGGTCCAGAAGGACAAGGAGCCGCTCTTCAGCAGCTCTATCAGGACTGATGGAGGAGAATCTTCAGCATGATTCCTCCCCTCAGTCTGATCCTGGTTCTGCTTCTCCATCAGTACTGAAGATGGTCCAGTGGGGAAGGACGCCGACCGCCAACGTGTGCTACAGCTCTGTGTCCATCATAAAGTGTGTAAGTCACAGAGCGTTGAAGCAGTCGGAGGGAAAACAGCAAATATATTGAGAGTAAAGTCTGATTCAGTTTGAAGTTCTGTTCAGTAACCAGTGAGGCCCGGACTCAGATGACTGTAGCAGCCGTCAGACAGACTGGATCAAACAGGAAGCAGAAGAATAGAGGTGGCGCAGATTAGGAGGTTTAAGTTCATTCGTACCAGCCGAGCTCCAGGAGCTGATTCTGAAACCACAGGAAAGTTCTGGAAAACATATCGAAGCTTCTAAAACTCGGCCGGCAGGAAAGGAAAGGATATTTTGAGAAACTAAGGTGAAGAGGTGGTGAGGGCGGCTTCGTCTTGGAGCCGACCATTGTGCCTTCAGTTACACGCACAGCTTCAGTTCGACCAACCACAAACGCCTCCTTTGCTCAGATAATCTCTTTTCTCCCTGATTGGTCAGAAGCCCAAACCAGTCCGACTGATCGTGCAGCCAAAAATGGACCAACAATAATCAGGTTTGGTTGGGTTGGCGATGCCGAGCCATGAAAGATCCAAGAAACTGAATCATCAGATTTCCAGAAGTTTCAAGGCCCATGAGAGCTTCGAACCACCAACCCTGTGCCTGGAGTTACCTGTTGAACTCGTAGATGTCCTCGATGTTGCAGAACAGCGTGCTGACCTGCTCCGGTTTCAGCGGCAGAGTGCCGCAGTCGATGATACAGCCGAGATAATCCTGAAACACAGAGAGACACGATCAGGTCAGAAACATTCATCAGTTCATCCAACCAAGGTTCATAAATAAGAAGAGTGCAGAGAATATAGAAAACACTGATGGGTTTGAAGATTTGGAGCAAGTCGGACTGCAGAATCATAAATCGTGTTGAACTTTAGCGAGACTCTATAAACTGTATCCCAAACAAGGGAAGGGATTCAAGAATCTTGGCAGCGGATGGTGAAGAGGAACAAGTTGTTCCTCGACCTTCAGCTGTAACATCATCAGTGTTGTTGGTTAAATCTGATCTGAGAGGACGTTTCACCTCTCGTGCAAGAGCTGAAACGTCCTCTTCGATCTCTCTACACGTGTAGCCTCAGACGCAGCATCCGGCCTCTCCTCACCTACCAGACCGTGCATCATTTCAAACCTGTGAGATCGAAGCTGACGGTGTGAACAGGAAACCACCTGTACCATCACAGAGGCTGGCATCACACAGGAAGTCAGACAGGAAATAAGAAGAAAAACAGGAAGCTACAAAGGCGCAAAGAGACTAAATCTGATGCAGACAACAAATCATCTTTAAGTTCAGCGGGACTGGAGAGAAGTTCACTGGCGACATATTTCATTTGTTTTCCACAAAATAAACGATGAACCTGATTTATTCAACATTTTATGCTCATGTTTGTGGAAACTTTGTTACCAACGCTTAACCCGAGTCTTTGTTTAACCTCAACAAAACTGCCTCTGATGCCTAAAAACCAAACTAGAGACCGGAGGCTGGACGTGAACCGGGACACACAATCCTGCCGTCACCACAACAAGTTCATGAAAACAAACGCACTCTGTTCAGGGACACTGACAGAGGCAGGATGGGTAAATGTTAGAGACAGCGAACGCCACCAGGATGATGTGTTAATGTCTTTGTAATTACAGCCTTATAACATTCTCATTAACATTAATATGCTGAATAAGTGCTACCTGGTTACACCTGAACCCTGATATCACTGACTGAATGCAACCTTCATCCACTCAAACACTGCAGTCAGTCAGTCAGTGAAATGGGAACTCGAACAAACTAAACTCCATCATCCAATCCCGTCCGAGGCCACATGAGGTCATTTCCTGTAGTAGCTAGTAATTAGATTACACTGTAGCGGAGTGAGGGGGGGGCGAGAGGCTCGAGGACAGAGAGATGAGATAATAGCAGAGAGTCCAGAAACCACAGAGAGGTTTTCACATCATCACTGAGTTTTATTAGTAACACATCAGCAAACACAGGCTGACAGAGCAAGGCGAACAGAAGCCGGGACGAGCTGCCAGAGGAAAGACGACGGTTCGGCCAAAAACCCACGACGAAATTCATCCAAACGAAGAAGAAGAAAAATTTGGTGAAAAGAAGAAAAAGAATCTGAATCAAAGTGGATCCATGACGTCCCTCTGCAGGGTTACACAACAGAAATAATCTGATTACACCATAATCTAATAACGTCTATAAAAAGACTAAATACAACAATCTGTTCACCGAGCAACATCAAACACATCCGTCACCTGTTAAAGGTCCAGTCTGCAGATTTTACAGCATCTCGCTGTTCAGTGGTCGGTTGCAACCCCCTCGTTTCACTTCATATGCACAAAAAAGGCAAAAATACACTGTAGCTGAGTGAGGGGGCACTGTGTCCAGTCTAACAGTGAACACAGCAACAGAACCTCTGAACCGGCAGTGTCCAGTCTAACAGTGAACACAGCAACAGAACCTCTGAACCGGCAGTGTCCAGTCTAACAGTGAACACAGCAACAGAACCTCTGAACCGGCAGTGTCCAGTCTAACAGTGAACACAGCAACAGAACCTCTGAACCGGCAGTGTCCAGTCTAACAGTGAACACAGCAACAGAACCTCTGAACCGGCAGTGTCCAGTCTAACAGTGAACACAGCAACAGAACCTCTGAACCGGCAGTGTCCAGTCTAACAGTGAACACAGCAACAGAACCTCTGAACCAGCAGTGTCCAGTCTAACAGTGAACACAGCAACAGAACAGTTTGTTACACTGCATTAAAAATACAGTAAAGTCTGCAGAGGTCTTTTTCTGCTGTTTTCCCCAAAAATTGGATAGAAAAACAAGAATGTGTGTGTGTGTGTGTGTGTGTGTGTGTGTGTATAATGAGGCGTATAATGAGAGGCTTTGACCACATTCATCACCTTTTAAAGGCATCAGGAAACACACTGCAGGGCATGCAGGGAGACAGAGAGATGAGTGAAAAATGAGAGTTCAACAGGAAGAAGAAGGAGAAGCCGGCGGGACGAGGAAGAGACGTGACAGCTGATCTCTGGAAAACAAAACAAACACGAGCAACGAGGAAGACGTCATCAGAGTGTGAGTCCTCTGATTGGACGCCACTGTGGCGAAGAGGTGGTGCTGTGGCGCTCTGACACCAGCGACCTCCACCCAGAGATTAAAGACGTTAAAATGATGAATGTGGACGTTTTTCATTGGTTGCAGAAAACACACAAACCTGTGCTAATCATGGAGCTTTAAAGTGATGATGATGATCGTTAACGTTCACGTAACGGGCGTTAGAACACCTGTGCCGTTATCCTCTATATCAGCACTCATGGAACGACTCTCGTCCAATCAGATGACTCGGTCTGAGCTAACTGTTGGATATGAAGTGACAGCATCCTGAGAAACCCGTGAACTGTTTATGAATAATAAGACATTTATTGACTTAATAAGCCTCATTAAGTATAAGAAAGGACGTTCATAGTCTATGAACATGTTTATGATGCTCATTAACATTAATGAGCATCTAACGAGGCGTTATTACCTGTTAACGAACGCTCACAGCTGATCGCGTTCAGTCTCAGGAACTGTTTTTAAACTAAAAAAAAAATGCTCACAGAACATTGATGTAACGTTAATATAACGCTGCAGCAGAGGTCCTTTAAATCTGTTTTACCCCTTTCTCGTCCCCCCGTCCTAACATCCATCCCCTCCTCCTCCTCCTCCTCCTCCTCCTCCCCTCGCCTCCCCTCCTTCAGTTTCCTGTCCCACTTGGCTGCAGGTCAACATCAGGATCCCCGCTGAAGCCGAGCGCCTCATGTTCACTCTGCGACTTTTCCACGACTGCAAAAGCTCCTGCGGATCACGTGACATCAGCCCACGTTCGTTATCCACCTCGCTCATTAGCATAATTACACAGAGCAGCAGACACATGAGAAATGAATGAAAGGAGTTGAGGCGGGTGGAGAAGCAGAAAAACGAGTTGGTCAGCGAGCTGTTTTCACTCTTTGAGTTGTTATTGTTCTCAAACACACACACACACACACACACACACAGGCCTATTATGGTAGTTGGTGGTTCAGATTCCCAGTGAGCGTGACATCATGTAGCCTCAATCAAAACCAGACTGCAGCGAGCGAAAAACCTCAAATACAGAGAGCAGCAGGAATGAAGGCTTACATTACACACACACACACACACACACACACACACACACACACACACTTATCATCTATCAGACCTCTTTCCATCAGGACAGAGGAATTCTGGGATTGTTGCTGCAGTTTGAAGAACAAACTTTGAATGACTCAAACGTGTCCGGTTAAATGGACCGTTTCCATGACGACGGTGGTGTGGTAACACACACACACGCACAGTCGTGGTGTGAGCTTGACCTCCGAGCTCGCACGTCAGGAGGGATTAACCAACGAAGAAGAAGAAGAAAGATGTGTGGTGATGAGAGAGAACGCTGGAGGTTCGTCCTCTGTGGAAGGTCAAAGAGACGCGACTGACAGACAGCTGATAACCCTGATGACAGCGTGTGTGTGTGTGTGTGTGCCTCCATCTGTCCGACTGGAGTGTGAAACATCCTTTTGAAGTAAAAGAGAATTTACTGCTGCTTTCATCGTCTGCCATCACACACACACACACACTCACACACACACACCTACACACTCAGTGCCTGGTTGCACCTGGACCAATGATGGATGAAACCAACACAATCAAACAACCGAGTCAGCAAATTCTCACTCACCATTTTTCATTCAAAACTCCCTTTAAAAAAAAAAACCTTCATATTTCACCCGGCGCAGAGAGACAGGTATGTCTGACACATTCCTCAGGTGAACCGGTAACAGGAGAGTTCGTAACACCGGTGCATTAACGTTAAACACAGCATCCGGACCAACAACGAGTCATTTACAGAGTTTCCTGACGGACAGATAGCTTTAGCCTAGCCACTTGCTAAAGTAGCTAGTTGCTGTTAGCGCTACAAGCTAGTGTTAGCATCTACCGTGCAGTGATCAAACACAACCTCCAGACCAGCAACAGGTTCTGGTACTGTGTTCACTGTTAGACTGGACACTGCCGGTTCAGAGGTTCTGTTG
The DNA here is from genome assembly GCA_023373845.1 of Nibea coibor. NCBI lineage: Eukaryota > Metazoa > Chordata > Actinopteri > Sciaenidae > Nibea > Nibea coibor. The sequence goes on along the minus strand of CM041716.1, from coordinate 877,886 downwards.
CTGTGTTCACTGTTAGACTGGACACTGCCGGTTCAGAGGTTCTGTTGCTGTGTTCACTGTTAGACTGGACACTGCCGGTTCAGAGGTTCTGTTGCTGTGTTCACTGTTAGACTGGACCCTGCCGGTTCAGAGGTTCTGTTGCTGTGTTCACTGTTAGACTGGACACTGCCGGTTCAGAGGTTCTGTTGCTGTGTTCACTGTTAGACTGGACACTGCCGGTTCAGAGGTTCTGTTGCTGTGTTCACTGTTAGACTGGACCCTGCCGGTTCAGAGGTTCTGTTGCTGTGTTCACTGTTAGACTGGACACTGCCGGTTCAGAGGTTCTGTTGCTGTGTTCACTGTTAGACTGGACACTGCCGGTTCAGAGGTTCTGTTGCTGTGTTCACTGTTAGACTGGACACTGCCGGTTCAGAGGTTCTGTTGCTGTGTTCACTGTTAGACTGGACACTGCTGGTTCAGAGGTTCTGTTGCTGTGTTCACTGTTAGACTGGACACTGCCGGTTCAGAGGTTCTGTTGCTGTGTTCACTGTTAGACTGGACACTGCCGGTTCAGAGGTTCTGTTGCTGTGTTCACTGTTAGACTGGACACTGCTGGTTCAGAGGTTGTCTGTGGCGCCAGCTGCAATGCATAGTCTGCCGTTATTTGTTTGATTAATGGTTGATGATTGCTTTCAGTGGCTGATTGGACTAATTATCAGTTAATTATCCTGGTTTAACAGCAGCATGCTGTCAGCTGGTTGCATGTTTTTAAACTATTTTCCTAATTAAACAATAAAAAGCTCGTTTGGACTCTGCTCTATACTGTGAGACCACAAACAGAAACACATGTTGGATGTTTGGCTAGAAACAAGAAATGTTTCTCAAATGTTACATTTCATAACTATGATATCTGACTATCTATGGAGCAGCGGGGTGTGTGTGTGTGTGTGTGTGTGTGTGTGTGTGTGTGTGTGTGTGTGTGTGTGTGGAGGCCAGCAGCAGGTAAACTGGCCCAGAGGCATTCACACCTGGCCAGTAAATCAAGACTACAGCTAGCCCCTCCCCCACACACACACAGCTGTAGTGTGGCCTCTCCTTCATGTCTCAGAGACTACGTCCAGGTTTTAGACAGTCTGCAGGACTGTCTCAGAGACTAAGTCCAGTCCCTGTGCGCCTTCCTTTGGAGGTTTTCCGGACACCTAAAGCTCGCAGTGAAGCTCTGGGTCACTCGCTGGAGTCACTGTATAACCCATCGGGCCTGAGGATGCACCATGAGGAGCTCCACTAAACTAACAGAACGTTTCTGGGAACAATCTGAGCAACAACAAGAACTTTTAGTGGATGAGCGGATTTCGCTGCAGTGTACTTCACTTGGACAGACGTCATGCAGACCTCCTCCACCCTGAATATCTCTGGTTAGATCATTTGGACGATGTCTTACCTCCACGATGCTCTTCAGATCTCTGACGTAGGCTTGTTCCGTCTCCACGATCTCCAGCGCGACTCGCTCCAGCCGTGAAAGCTGCCTGGGTGTCACCACTGCCGCCGCTGCCACTGAATTGGCTACATGTCCATCAGGAGGGTGACCTCCACCTGTCACCTTGGTGGTGACCCCGCCTCCTCTTCCTCCTCCCCCTCCATGTGGCGTGACGAGGGGCGTGAGATCCAGGCTGATGTCTGAGCCGTTCCTTTTCGGCGTGGAGGACGATGACGAGGAGGAGGAGGCGTTGTACGTTGGCACAGTGCCGTACGGCAGAGAGGAAGAGGAGGAGGACGACGAGGAGGAGTGGGAGGTGTCCTGCAGGGAGACGGAGGAGGCAGAGGAGGAGAGGGAGAGGGAGGCGGGACGCTCGCCGTCCGAACAGACGGTGTTGACGGAGGTGCAGGAGGAGGACGAGGCTCCCCGCTCACCGGACGACATCATCCTACCCACAATCCCACTCAGAGACGAGACTGAGGAGGGACGCTTGGCGGCTGCAGAGACAGAGAAGAAGAAGAATCAACAAGACGACGTGTGCAGGGTTAAACATCTGACAAACACAGAGCAGAGCACAGAGAATCCATCAGTCCAGAGCCGCCCGGTAGGTTTCCCTCTTTATCTCTGACTCTGATGTGATTAAAATTCTTTGTCTTCAAACTTAAATTAAAGACAGATGTGGAGTTTGTTTTCTGTTCAAACAGCTGGCTGTGTGACGCTCCATCCAAACACCTGCACCGTTAAAACTCTTTCCAACAAGAACAAACACAAAAACCCTCAAACAGCTCGACGTGCCGACCTACCTGCAGGAAGAACCGACGAGGAAACACGTCCGGTCTGTCAGACGGATCCTCCGATCACTAATAAAGGCATGCAAACCTGCAGCGGTGTGAACAGGAAGTGTGTGTGTGCAGCGCTGCAGAGCATCAGTTCACCAGCGGCTGACAGCGTCCTTCCCTGTTTTAATGATTTCTGCATCAGTTACACTTTACAAAGCGGCTCTGAGGCGGCCGTTGGTGGTTTGTCTTTAAACTCGCCGTGCGTTGACTTTCAGGGTGTCGCAAATGTACAAAACATCTTCAACATGTCTCTGAATAAAGGAAAGTTCACCATGAGCTGGAGGCGGGAGGTAGTTAGCTTAGCTTAGCTTAGCTTAGCTTAGCTTAGCATAAAGACTGCAAACACGACTAGCAGGGTCCAGCCTGACAGGGAGGTTACTTCAGTGTTAGACGGTTCAGGACTGAGAGCTGCTGAGCGGCTCTGAACTTAATTCACCGTCTGTTGAACTGAGTAAAACGTCCACGGTACCAAACCTCAGTGTGACGGCGACGTTAAGAAGACGTTAACTGACAGGTTCCCCTCCCATAAATCACCTTCACTCATATTTAAAAAGGTAATTATATCTTTTCCCTTCGTCACAGCTTCACCAGAGCCTGTAATCAAATCATTTCCAGTTTCCATCCAGACGTCAGCACACCTGTCCTGACAGCGAGCTGGAGAAGTGTTTAAACTTCATTAGTGTTTGAATTCCAGACGTCCTGGCACGAGGAATTTCCGAGCTGAGTGTTAAATGAGAACATTTTCCTATATGCACCTCGTTTCTTCTCGCTGATGTTCTTAAAGCACAGGTTCTTACAGGAATGGCTTTAACAGCTGCCAGCAGCAGCGCTGTAAAGCAGTTAACCTTGCCGTACATGTGGTACGTCCACATGCTGAATGCGGTACAGACTCATACTTGTGGTTTAAAGACGTGTTGTTCTTTGTTCCACATGAAGAGCTGATGTTTCATTTGGAGAACCACCAACGTGCTTTGTAAAAACTTTGTCAAATCTCAGAGGACTCGAACCCGACAGCCCTCGATTGTTCAACTTGTCGTCAACGATCGTGAAAATCACGACGCTCGTTTTATGTTCGAGCTGAAAGATGCGTCGACTTCGTCCAACGAGCCGATGTTAGCTCATGTTTAAGGTGCTTTCAGACGACGAGCCGCGCCACCATTGTTTCCAGAGCAAACACGACGATGACTGACACCAATTCAACCATTGTCCATTCAACACGTCTAAAATAACCAGTTTGGATGGAGGTGGACACAACATGGAGAAACCATGATGGAGAAGCAGGACGAGCTTTGGAGGAAGGTCACCAAAACAGGTGATGAATCACTGCAGAAGTTTTTATTTGTGCTGAACATAACCACTATGAAACATCAGAGTTCAGTCCATGAATCCACCTGGAGCACGCTCAGTTTCAGAGACATCAACGCTCTAATCTAATCTAATCTGATCTGATACGATCTGATCTAATCTGATCTGATCTGATCTGATCTGATCTGATCTAATCTGATCTGATCTGATCTAATCTAATCTGATCTGATCTAATCTGATCTAATCTAATCTGATCTGATCTAATCTGATCTAATCCCCCCCAAAAAAGTTCAATTTGGCTCAACTTCAAAGTCTCTGCATCTTTTTTCAGATTTTTCATTCAGCTTCTCATTCAGATCGTCCATGATCTCTTCCTGTGTTACGAAGCTACGTAACATTGTTTTGTAAACACCGTCGCCTCACCACATGAAGGTTCTGGGTTCAAACCCGCCAGCTGCCTCACTGTGTGGGGTTCTCTCCGGGTTCTCCGGTTCCTCCCACAGTCCAAACACATGCAGGTTTACAGGTTAGCTAGTTCTGCCTCCTCTGAACGTCGAGCCTCGTCCAAACCTGACACTCATGAAATCACGTGAACTCAGCATGAAGGAGTTTCCTGTCTGTGTCGACACACTAATAAAACATCTACACTAATTAAATAAGTGTGTGTGTGAGTGTGTGTGTGTGTGGGGGGGGGGGGGGGGGGGGTTACGCCACACTTCAGCTGTTACAGCCTTATTTAGACATGGCATTCACACACACTGAGTCAGTCAGGATGTGTGTGTGTGTGTCTTCATTCATACTTCCTGTCTCTGTGATACAGAGAGAGTTTCATTACAATATGGAGCTCCTTCTTTAAATAAGAAGCTTGTGTTGTTCCAGCAGTCTCAGGAGGAGCAGGAGGAGGAGCAGGAGCAGGAGGAGCTGCTCTGAGGAGGATCGACCACCTCAAACCTCCTTAAACTCTCTTATCGGGTCTGGCTCTGATCCAGAAACCAGCATGACTTCATCCTCCAGTTATAAACAGCACTGACCTCATCATCATCATCATCATCATCATCATCATCATCATCAGAGGCTGCTCACTTTACGTTAATTAAAATCAGTTCATGAACTCGATTTGTAGAAAGTTACTAAATGTTCTGTTACGTTGAAGCCAACTGTTTCACAACGTAACCACAAACTTTATTTTGAAAGTCTGATCCGATGAACAGGATGCTGCACGGCTTCAGTACGTCAGGAAAACAAACGTCTCTGCTCGACTTCAGGAACGATTTAATCTATAAAGTTTGTTAAAGTTCAGAACTTCAGAACCAAACCAAACGAATCAAAGAGCTCAGGTCGACCACAACAAACGAGAACAACACCTCCATGAAAACCAAAAATATGAAGATGACCGAGCACAAACACAGTAACAAACATCAGAGGTGGAGACGCTCCGTCGATGTACTCACAGTTGGAGGTTCCCGCTCTCTAACAGCTGACTTAAGTCCGTCAGTCAAACTGAAACAAACTCATCGTGTTGGACTTCCTGTCAGCTGATTATGTTGGACCGGTTCAGACCTGTTTTTTCTGGTTCAAGTAGAACCAGGTTTAGGTCTGAAGTGAGATCTGCACTCGTATGGTCGAACACAGTGAAGTCTGGGTGAAGCAGACCTGACTGACAGCACAGGATGTGGTTTGACACATTTCATCTGTTCAGTCAATGAATCAACACACCAACATCACGTGACGCCTTCAGTCTCAACCAAACAGCCCCGTGGCTGCAAAGTGAAGCCGACACAGGACGTGACACAAACTGCAGTTCCTCTAACGTCCACCTGAGGCTGGCTCCAGAAGTGAGTCAGTCTCCATAAGTCCCCATGTTCAAAATTCATGTTTACAGCCTGGTGCAACCAGATTTTAGACAGTTTGGATGAAAACTTCAGGGGACCTCAGGTCGTTCCCTGAGGAACTCCGTCATCATTTAACATCTCTGGATGTTCTTCCTATGAACACGTGAAGTTCCAGCTTTGTTAAATCTGACATGAAGCTTTAGCTGTTAGCGTCTGACATCCACCCTAAAACATCCACCACAGAGAGGAGTCCACGAGCTGTGAATGTGTCTTAAGGTGGAATTCACCCTTAAATACATGCTGTGAAAATATAAGGTGGACTGGATTCCAGCACTGTGTGATTACAGTAATAAGAGAGAAGCTCCTCACTGTCATTATGTTTGACAGTGATGCAACATGTCGGCGCTTCAGCATGAACCTTTCTTAGAAAAGAACAAATCACGGCGTGTTGAAGAAGCTTCAGGACACGTGGACCGACGGACAGGACAAAACATAACGTGTACGGGAGAATTATAGACTGATATCAGAGTTACATAAAACTTTCAGTCCTGACCTCGTCTTCTCAGGCAGCTCGCAGCTCCGTCATAAATCTCAGGCAAACATCTGAACCTTCTACTTAAACTGGATCTCAGTCTGTATAATCTCTGACCTGATGGTTCAAACTGTTTGATTTATGAGGAGCTGACACATTTCATTCAAGGTAATGTCCAAACATCGTTCCTCACAGTGATCCATGTTGAAAGAAGCTAACACACAAGCATTCTTTATTACTGATTACGTTAATGGTACGTTACGGTCACGTTCCTGTAACGTTCCTCGACAGGAGAGCAGCGAGATCAAAACAAACATGCTGAGAGGTCAAAGGTCAAACGATTGAACAGCTGGTTAGCAGCAGCAGTTGTGATTCTGTATATTAAACTCACACCACGCCAGTTTCGCCTGTTTGCATTCACAGCAGAACAAACGTCCATCGGGTGGCGGAGGAATCACTCAGCTCGAGGAAAACATGGCGAACGAGAGCATTGAACAACGTCAACGAAGCAGAACGAGCGGCGAGGGGAGATGAAGAGGAGTTTGATTTGAGACGACGAGCAGCTGACCGCATCAGAAACACGGAGACAAACACAGGAAGAGGCTGTTTGACAGTTCGGGTCGGTCCGTGACGTCGTTTGAACCCAACAAACCGCTGATGTTGTTCAACCACACGACGAGCTGAAGAAGACAAAGACCAGACGTGACTTTGTGCTCAGTGTGGAGTTAACGCTCATTCCACCGTAAACCAGAGGCCAAATGAAGTCTTCAAAGAAAGCAGCTCGATCCACGAGAGGCTTGGAAACTCTGCAGGAGCCGAAGTAACTGAGTCTGAACTTTATTAATTCATTTAACTTTCTGTGCTGTGTGCTGGCCCAGAGCTTTGAGCTTTCAGATGGTGTTTTTAATCTCTGTGAGAGTCCACAGTACAGAGAGGCGACCCGGCCAGGTCAGAACCAGAGGTTCTGTTTCAGGGTGCTCCACTCCTTTGATGGAACTCAGCTTATAATTTCATTTCAGCTTATCTCAGTTTAATTTCCCAAAACATCGTAGTTTCAAACAAAGAACTGAACTGAATCGAGTGTGTGTGTGTGTGTGTGTGTGTGTGTGTGTGTGTGTGTGTGTGTGTGAAAGTGAAGGTTTTCAGACTGCAGCAGAGATAAACTGACATGTTGACGGAGTCGGAGACAGGAAGTGAGTCTTCTCACGTCAAAGTTTACAGGATAGACGACTGATGTTACGGCTCGCCCATGTGACCTTTGACCTCTTCCCAGCACTGTGCCAAACACACTCACACAGACACACACAGACACTCACACACTCACACACTAATATCCTCAGAGCTTCCTCATGTTTACATTCATTCCTCAGTGAACTCCCTTAAACAATCTGCTAATTTTAAATCTCTGTGCGTGTGAACGTCTCACAGATCGTCGCTGCTGCTCAGACGTTACTTTATGTTAGAGGAACGGATAAATGTGGCGATGATTTAGATTTCTATTACTGTCGACACGTTTCTTTCATTTAGTCTGATCAGAGGAGCGAAGCAGAAACCAAAGAATCGACTCATCATCTCACAGAAATATAGACAATAAATGTAAATAATAAACTTCCTTTATGTTCCGTGTGTAACTGAGGTTAAAGCCTCATCTCTAATTATAAGTCATGTATGAAGTAACGTGATATTTCATATGACCATCGGGAAGAGGAGATTTCAGACGTGGGGGATGCTGACGGTGAGCAGAGCCGGTGTCGTGCCAGAATCTGAGCTGGGCGAGTGTTAGCAGTGTAACCAGGCCCAGCAGCTTCTATGGACATGATGGCAGAGGAGCAGAGAGTGAAGAGGACGCTGACGGAGGAAGCTAAGAAGAGAAAAGGAGAGAGTGAGCGAGCAAGAAGCCGCCGGACAAGAGTAAATCTGGGACTGACTTTTAGTGGTTGGTGAGAGCTTGGTGAAATAAAAGGCTGAAAGACAGACGCCAAGCTGGGCTGTTTGTTGTCATGGTAATAACGGCAGGGAGGCTTGGGAAACGAACCAATCACAGACGAGAACACAGTCGGCTCTAAAGGTGAAGGTCTTTTCTCCTCCTTCTGTCCTCCTCCTCCTCCTCCTCCTCACACCTCTTCCTCTTCCTCTCTGTTTCTATTCTATCGTTCATCTCTGTTTTCTCTGCAGGCTTATCTTGGGCGTTCTCTCTATTTTCTGCTTCGCTCTTTTCTATGGTTATAATCAACAGATCTGCTGTGGCATTTTACAGTGTGTGTGTGTGTGTGTGTGTGTGTGTGTGTGAGACGGCAGAAACATTGTTCAGGCTTCACTTTATCGCCACAAACCATACAACTTCCTGCACACAGAGTATACTGGTGTGTGTGTACCTACACGCCAACAATCAGTGCAGTGTGCACAGATTGTGTGTGTGTGTGTGTTTGTGTTTGTGTGTGTGTGTGTGTGTGTGTGCACATCTGTTGCCTGGATGATAATTGCAGTGTGTTCTGGTATGTTTCTGTGTGAATGCTAACTATGGAAGCCAATATAACAGCCGAGCAACCAAACAGCATGGTGGCTGTGTGTAATTACACATCATTACTGAGCCTGTGTGTGTGTGTGTGTGTGCGCGTGTGTGTGTGTGTGTGTGTGTGTGTCCCACTCAGCCTCTTTCTGGTTCGGTGACAGGAAGTCACAGCTCAGAGTGGAAGTTCAAAATCTTGAGTCCGACTTCATGAGGACAAAAGAACAAACTTTAAATAACATAACTCAGGTGGGACTCGAACCCACAACCTTTGAATGACTTCTCTGTGACAAACACATTACATACATGTGGAGTTAGCATGACCATGAAGGATGTTCACTGACTTGTCAATGAGTTGTCTTTGGTGGGACTCGAACCACAAGCTTTGAATCTACATTAATACTGAGTTACTGTTGTATAAAATTTTAGTACATTAGCATGAAGCAGACATCTGCTGTTGGCAGATGACAATGACAACTTCTAAATATTGACTCTGGTGGGACTCAAACCCACAACCTTTGAATCACTTCTCCTGTATTCAACTAGAAGTCCAATGCGCTATCCGTTGCGCCACAGAGCCACAGAAGCTATCACTATTAGCCAGCTAACCTACGTCAGTTGTTGAACTCATCTTTGTGTTCAAACAGAACATCATAGGATCAAAAAGTTCATGACAGCTGACAGAGACACCTCATATTTTGAGAGCAACCTCACAGTTTAAAGAGTCTTCACATGATTGGTAACAGTTTCTAAAGTTCAACTCTGGTGGGACTCAAACCTGCAACTTTTGAATGACTTCTCTGTGACAAACACATTACATACATGTGGAGTTAGCATGACCATGAAGGAGGTTCACTGACTTCATGTGAAGTTCGTCTTTGGTGGAACTCGAACCCAAACCTTTGAATCAAAGGTTGTGGGTTACTTTAACATGAAGCAGACATCTGCTGTTGGATTATTAATGACAACTTCTAAAGCTCGACTCTGGTGGGACTCGAACCCACAACCTTTGAATCACTTCTCCTGTATTTAACTAGAAGTCCAATGCGCTATCCATTGCGCCACAGAGCCACATGGAGGTAACAAGTCCACTGTGAGCTTGTTCTGGTTCTGGACTAAGAGAGGAAGAACATCAGTAACTACGGAGGCCACAGAGCTCATGATGACGAGGACTACTCGAGTACTTCACGAGGTCTAAGGCTCACCACAAATCAGCCTGAAGTGAAGACGGAGCCGAGCGATTAGTCATCAGGACTCTGGGGAAGCCCCCAACTGTTTATGCTGAGACCTTTAATGACCGCACTGAGTCAGGACCTCGGTTTAACTGACGGATGGTTCCCTTCACTGCACTGAAGGTTTTATCAGGACCAGAAGAGGACGACTGGTCCACCACCAACAGCGGACCTTCAACCTGGACCATCATCCAGGCACCAGACAGCTGTCTGATGATGGTCCAGGTTGAAAATCTCGCTCTCCACATCTTTGTCTCAAAGACCACATAAACCATTTGTTCTTGTTCTTGTCTTAGACTTGGTCTTAGGTGGCTCCATCAGCATCTGTCTGAACCGCAGACCTGCATTGGATGTAAGACCATAATGGAACGCGGCCCAAAATGTGAAGTGAAAGGTTGTGATTGGAGGAACAGGTCCTGGTTCCTGATTGGTTGTTCACAGCTCATTTACAGAACATTTACAAGCCCCGCCCCCTTACCTGTGTTGCTAGGTGATCTCTGGCTGCCGCGCCGTGACCCCTCAGGCATGGTGCGATGATGTCACAGGAAGTAGAAACCTGAAGAGGAAGAGAAATGACTTGGTTAGCTTCAACGCACAGTCAACTTTCTTCCTCTTCTTCTTCTTCGACAGCATAAAAGCACAGCAGTGGCACGAAGAGGCTGAACACATGAAGGAGGAGGAGGGGGAGGAGGAGGGGGAGGTGGACGTGGGGGAGATGGAGGGGGAGATGGAGGAGGAGGCCGTCGTCTTTGTTTAAGAGAAGAAGAAGAGGAGGAGGTCTTTTCTCCTCTCGTGTAGAAAGAGTGAGGACATATGTAATGTTTGGCTGCAAGACAAGAATGTGACCTCTTCTCTTAACTGCTGTGTGTGTGTGTATGTGTGAGAGAGAGAGAGAGAGAGAGAGTGTGTGTGTGTGTGAGAGAGAGAGAGAGAGAGTGTGTGTGTGTGTGAGAGAGAGAGAGAGAGAGTGTGTGTGTGTGTGTGTGCTGGAGGATAACGGCCTCCTACAAAGTCATTGATACAGTAACACAGATTGACCCAATTAGTCCATTGTACATAAACAGTGTTCCTGCAGCTGTCTGTTGAATGAGAGATGTGGGTCAGGTGGGGAGGGGGGCGCTTGGCGAGGAGGTCGGAGTGTCGGTAATACGAGCCACATGTAGACGAGGTCCGGAGGTTACAGGTTTAAATCCTCGAACTGTGTTTAAACACCTGCTTTAACTTTTTTCACGTGTTTACCCGCCTGGACCGAACGCAACCTCTGAACCGGCAGTGTCCAGTCTAACAGTGAACACAGCAACAGAACCTCTGAACCGGCAGTGTCCAGTCTAACAGTGAACACAGCAACAGAACCTCTGAACCAGCAGTGTCCAGTCTAACAGTGAACACAGCAACAGAACCTCTGAACCGGCAGTGTCCAGTCTAACAGTGAACACAGCAACAGAACCTCTGAACCAGCAGTGTCCAGTCTAACAGTGAACACAGCAACAGAACCTCTGAACCGGCAGTGTCCAGTCTAACAGTGAACACAGCAACAGAACCTCTGAACCAGCAGTGTCCAGTCTAACAGTGAACACAGCAACAGAACCTCTGAACCAGCAGTGTCCAGTCTAACAGTGAACACAGCAACAGAACCTCTGAACCAGCAGTGTCCAGTCTAACAGTGAACACAGCAGCCTACTGAGCTGGTTTTCTTGCCGGGTTTGGCTCCTGGTATCCCGGGCTGAGTCAGTTCAGTTAGCTACACGGCTGACCGAGCTGAAGTTAGTGCTTCAGTACTGATCAAGTGATGGTAGCTAATGTTAGCAGTGAGCCAACTTAGAGGGGAAAAAAACTAATGTGATTAAGTTTGTAACACTAGCTAATGTTAGCTTTACATCCATGCTAACGAAGATATCTGATGTTAGCAGTTAGCTACAATAGCACTAGCTCCAAACCAACTGGATCCTCAGTGTTAGCTTTGTTATATTAGTTCTACTCTCTCTGCTACTGATCAATGCTTCCATCAAGTCAGTGGTGTAACATTATTCCCTGTTGGTGTCAGAGGCTGTGCTCCGGTCCAGCTGTTGAGCCTGGTTCTGTTAGCATGCTAATGGAAGATTCAGTTAGTTAGTGGTTAGCTACTTTAGCAAGTGGTTAGGCTAAAGCTATCTGTCCATCAGGAAACTCTCACAGACTGCTTGGACAGGAAGCGCACTGATCCACAGGTGCAAAGTGACATACTCTGATTGGATGTTAGTGCCAGGTGTAGCTTGAAGCTATGAGCCTCTGTGATGCAGTGGGCAACTTTTAGTTAAACACAGGAGAAGTGATTCCAAGGTTGTGGGTTCAAGTCCCACTGAAGTCCAACCATTAGATAAACATTTTGTGGAGTACAGGTACTGAAAAAAAGAAACTTTGAATATTAAGGCAAGAAAGATCAGGTCCAACACACACATCAATCAGTACTTAAACAAAGTGTGTGTGTGTGTTACCTCATCATCACCTACCAATCCCATACCATTATCCAGGTGCATACACTTCACACACACCTCAGTGACAGACGATGGCAGTGAATCAACACTCTCACTTACACCACAACAGTCTGCTCAGTGTCTGTGTGTGTGTGTGCTGTAGTTGTGCTTCCATTGTGTGGCTCTGTGGCGCAATGGATAGCGCATTGGACTTCTAGTTAGATTTCAAAGAAGAGATTCAAAGGTTGTGGGTTCGAGTCCCACCAGAGTCGAGCTTTATGGAAGCAGATCTACACCTCATGATAAGCCAATATCAGTGAGAGATTAATGGCAGTAATTAAAGACGCTAATTTGTCTTAATGAGGCCGGAGTTCTGCGCACACAGTGTGTGTGTGTGTTTACATTTCTTCTTCTTCTGTTGTTTATATGAGCTCACAGCCTGAGAGGCCTCCTGGGTTTCAGCCCTCAGTTTCGCCTCTCAGGCTGTTCAACACGACGCTGAGCAGACGCACAGGAACACACGACATGTCTTATGATGTCATAACGGCCTGAGAGTCAGAAGGCTGATTCAGATCTGCACTCATGTCCTTCCTGAAGGCTGTGGGTTCAAATCCCTCTCAGTCTGTGGTGCTTTAAACTGAACATGTGGAGCAATGAGAGGGTTAAAAATGAAACCAACAACTCCTTCATCTTTGTTGTTTTTTTTTAAAGATTATTTTTTGGCCTGTCCAAGCTTTATTTGACAGAGACAGCTGGAGAGTGACAGGAAATGTCAGGAGAGAGAGAGAGGTGGGAACGACATGCAGGAAAGAGCCACAGGTCGGAACTCGAACCCGAGCCAGCCGCAGCGAGCCTTCACATATGCAGCAGCTGCTCTACCCACTGAGCTAAGCACCGCCCCTCTTTGTTTGTTTTTCCTGAACATATCAGACCAGGACCAAGACCAAGACCAGGACGAGGACCAAGACCAGGACCAGGACCAGGACCAGTCTGGAATCAAGAAAAAGTGATGTGAATGTCCAAACAAAGACTTCACTAGGGTGAGTCCCACCAGAATCAGACTTCAGGGATATTCTGAGACCCCTTTAAACTGCTGAAATAATCTGGTTTTCTGTTTTACTTGAGAGGTTTGTTTCCAGTCGGTAGATCAGACACCGGATGGGGGCCGTGTTAAGACCGGGTTCAGGAGGTGTCTGGGTTCACGTCCTGACTGTGTGCTGTGGGTTTGAGTCCCACCAGAGTCGGGCCTTAAAGCGGGCTTTTTTATATTTATAGTGTCTGTGTTTGATTCCTCTAAAAAGTCGACTCTGGTGGGACTCGAACCCACAACCTTTGAATCACTTCTCCTGTGTTTAACTAGAAGTCCAATGCGCTATCCATTGCGCCACAGAGCCGCTGAGCAACCTAGAGCCACTGTGTTGTTTGCTACATTAGCATGTTTAGCTAACATCTGATAGCTAATGTTAGCTAAATGCTAGCTAAGCTATGCTGCGCTGAAAACCAAAAAAAGAAAAAAAACAATAAAAAACCCTTGTGTGTGTTCACACGTGTGTGGTCTGAGTGTGTTTGAATTCACACTGAAACACACAATAGGTCGAGTCTGTTGTCCTGCTGTTCCCATTGTGTTCACGGCGTCCACCAGCTACACACACACACACTCACACACATTCACCACCTGTCAATCAATCTGTGTGTGTAAATAATATATAACATCATTTATGTCACAATGGACAGCGTTCAAAGGTTGTGGGTTTGAGTCCTACCAGAGTATCTGCTATCATCCAACCGTTGAACCGACTTTGGACTTCTAGTTACACTTTTGACCTGTAAATGGCTCCAGTATCAGTTAATCACTACCAATTTTCATGTTCTAGCTAGCCACTGATTTAACAGTGATGCCTTTATTTTGAAAGTCTAATTCCTGTTGATGATGTCAGAGGGTCAGTAAAGTTATTTGGATCCATCCTGAGGGGACCATGAACATGAGATAGCGAGGCCGAGAATAGAAACACCTCAGACTGACGCTATTGTTCTATTGTGCTGTGATGTATTGTGGGAAGTGGAGTCCTCTCAGAGGACAGTTAAACTCTTTAAATCTGTCAGCTGCTCAAAACTGTGTTTGGAAAATCCCTCCAGTGTGTGTGTGTCTTAAATTAGTGGATAGAGCATAACTGACAGAGACAACGAGTTTTTATGTGAGTGGTTTAGGTGATTCATGATGGGAATGTACAGAGAGAGAGGGCACACACACCTAAACACACAGTAACTTCGACCGCACACACCTGTTTTAACCCACAAACACAGCATTGTTTCTACATCAGACGAGTTTGTTTATGTTGACGTTGGTGGGGTTTGAACCCACAACCTTTGAGTCACTTGACTGACGTCTAGCAAGAAGGCCAATGTGCTATCCGTTGTGCCACAGAGCCTCCATGTGCATGTTTAAACATGTGTATTAACTGTATGTATCTGTGTGTTCATTATGTATGATGTGTGTTTATGTTGTTTACTGCGTTGCTCTGAGGTCAGAAACACTGCGGTATACATCTGTCGCCTGAAACACACACACACACACACACACACACACACACACACTGTACGTCACAGTAGAGCGTCTGTCCAACCTCAGACTTCACTAAATTGTCGGACTAATTATTATAAACGACAAACACTGGTCGCCGAGGAAACCGTCCTCCACATCCCATAATTATCCCGCTCGATATTAAAACTGCCTCGGAATACTTGAGATGGTTGGGGTGTGTTTGATTCCTCTGTGAATGACTCTTTGTGTTTTATAGAGTGGAGGGCTCAGAACACATACATGTGCAGTTAGCATGACCATGAAGGAGGTTCACTGACTTCATTATTACTGATAATTTCTATCAACTTTGGTGGGACTCGAACCCATAACCTTTCAATCTACATTAATTCTGCAGTACTTTAGCATGAAGCAGACATCTGCTGGTGGATTATTAATGACAACTTCTAAATATCGACTCTGGTGGGACTCGAACCCACAACCTTTGAATCACTTCTCCTGTATTCAACTAGAAGTCCAATGCGCTATCCGTTGCGCCACAGAGCCACACAAGCTATCACTATTAGCCAGCTAACCTACGTCTGTTGTTGAACTCATCTTTGTGTTCAAACAGAACTTCGTAGGATCAAAAAGTTCATCAGAGCTGACTGAGACAGCTCATATTTTGAGAGCAACCTCACAGTTTAAAGAGTCTTCACATGATTGGTAACAATTTCTAAAGTTCAACTCTGGTGGGACTCAAACCTGCAACCTTTGAATGACTTCTCTGTGACAAACACATTACATACATGTGGAGTTAGCATGACCATGAAGGAGGTTCATTGACTTCATGTGAAGTTTGTCTTTGGTGGGACTTGAACCCACAACCTTTCAATCTACATTAATACTGAGTTACTGTTGTATAATCTACAGTACTTTAGCATGAAGCAGATATATGCTGGTGGATTGTTAATGACAACTTCTTAATATCGACTCTGGTGGGACTCGAACCCACAACCTTTGAATCACTTCTCCTGTAGTCAACTAGAAGTCCAATGCGCTATCCGTTGCGCCACAGAGCCACACAAGCTACCACTATTAGTTAACCTACGTCAGTTGTTGAACTCATCTTTGTGTTCAAACAGAACTTCGTAGGATCAAAACTGTTTATCACAGCTGACAGAGAAACCTCATATTTTGAGAGCAACCTAACAATTTATAAAGTTTGACTCTGGTGGGACTCGAACCCACAACCTTTGAATCACTCCTCATGTGTTTAACTAGAAGGCCAACACGCTATCCATTGCGCCACAGAGCCCCACGGACAGAGAAGAGACAGACAGAGAAGACGAAGAGAGGAAGAAGCTTCTGTACTGCATCTGCGGGAGCCACCGGCCGAGACAACTCTGACTTCCTAACAGGAAGATGAGTCAGCGTCCTCTTCACTCTCTTCTCCTCTGCCATTACGTCCATAGAAGCTGCTGACTGCTGGGCCTGTAAACCTCCTCCTCTTCTTCTTCTTCCCGGTGGTACAAACACTCCCCCAGTGCTCTGAGCTCACAGCCAGCCCGGCTAACGAACTGAGCTAACCTTAGCTAACAGCAGCCAACACACTGAGCTAACATTAGCTAACAGTGTTACATCATTAAATGTTTCTTTGAGTATTTTTGACTTTCAGGACGTCAACAGTCAAAACTCAACTGTACTCAAGGTCCACACACACACACACACACACATGCACACACACACACACACACACAGTTCAGATGGTGACGTGTGTGTTTGCTCTTCACTAAGTGTGTTATTAAGAAGATCGATGCTCAGAAGGACTCAGCTGTCATCGGCCTGCCAACACACACACACACACAGAGTACGGGGCCAACACACACACACACACAGAGTACGGGGCCAACACACACACACACACGCCCTTCAGTTAAGTGGTGTGTGTCTGGTTTACACATTTGAAAATATCCCAGTCTTCAGGGAGAACCTGAACACACCGCCACATCTAATAATCTGCTGTCAGTGTGATGCGTTCAAGGGATTCGTGGTGCCTTCACTGACTCCTCTCACTGTACACAGCGCTGTGTCTGTAAAGGAACTCAACCAAGGACTTCCTGTCTGATCTTTCAGAATAAAAGCTTTACATTACTGTACTGTATAAAGACTGACCACAGACTGATCCGTAAAGACTGACCACAGACTGACCCGTAAAGACTGACCACAGACTGATCCGTAAAGACTGACCACAGACTGACCCGTAAAGACTGACCACAGACTGATCCGTAAAGACTGACCACAGACTGATCCGTAAAGACTGACCACAGACTGATCTGTAAAGACTGACCACGGACTGATCCGTAAAGACTGACCACAGACTGATCTGTAAAGACTGACCACAGGCTGACCCGTAAAGACTGACCACAGACTGATCCGTAAAGACTGACCACAGGCTGACCCGTAAAGACTGACCACAGACTGATCCGTAAAGACTGACCACAGACTGATCCGTAAAGACTGACCACAGACTGATCCGTAAAGACTGACCACAGACTGATCTGTAAAGACTGACCACAGGCTGACCCGTAAAGACTGACCACAGACTGACCCGTAAAGACTGACCACAGACTGATCTGTAAAGACTGACCACAGACTGATCCATAAAGACTGACCACAGACTGATCTGTAAAGACTGACCACAGACTGATCCATAAAGACTGACCCGTAAAGACTGACCACAGACTGATCTGTCTTTCTTTCTTTGTCCACCGGCTGCATTCCAGTTTTGTTTTTTCTGCAGTCAGTTTGTTTTGAAAAGACGTTAGAAAGATGAGACGAAGAGACGAGGATGACCATCATCATCATCATCATCATCATCAGAGAGCAGGTGACCTTTACTCTGAAAATTCATACATACATGTTGCATGTGAAGTGTCCTCATGACGCCCCCTACAGGCTGCAGAGGTGACACAACATGTTTGTTTAGACGAGGTCATTCAGATCACAGAGGTTCAACCTCTGGGGACCAAGACGAGGACCAGTGAGCAAACAGAGGACAGGTCGGGAGGTCAGACAGAGAGACGGCAGACACAGAAGACTCAAACACACAAAGGATCACGTTCACGCGCACAACCACGCGCATATTGGACCAGAAACCCGCACGCGCACACAGCTACATACCTTTAAAAAAAAAGTTAAGCAAGCACGAGGAACATTTGAGATGATGAATACTTTTGGGCTTTTATTGTGAAAGTCTGCATTAATTAACCGCCGCTCTGATTATTTCACGTTTAATTTGCGTCATTAAATCGTTACTGGGGTGTGTTTGTGTGGCCGTGGCCGGGCAGGAGGACAGTCTGCCGGTCACACTGAGCGGAATGTGTCGGTACCTCGGTGCCGATGGGGAGCGGAGACATGTAACGTCCAGCGGCCGCTGAGTCCCTGCAGAGCCGCTGATGTGTCCTCTCTGGCGGCCTCTCTGTGGCGGGTACCCGGCCGCTCCGGACGCATTGGATCAAACTCCCGGAGCTCTCAGCAACTTCCCTCAGTCACAGCCTGCACTGTACGTCCACAAACTCTCCTCCGGTCCACTAAAACTCTTTCAGCCCAGTTTGACGCTCCGGGAGCAGAAAAAGAGGCAGAACCCGCCCGACATGTGTCCGGTTATCTCCCGACGAGCTGCGGGCGGAGGCGAAGAGTCCCCCGGTGAACGAAGATGTGATTCGGCGGTTTGGAGATGAGCTCCGGGCGCGGAGAGGCGGCTCGACCCCGTCTGCTGCTGCAGGGAGGGAGGAGGGAGGCAGGGGGAGGCAGGGGGGAGAGGGAGGTCCAAACACCATCAGAGGGAGAGAGAGAGTTCTGACAAACGTCCAGCTGTTTACAGCAGAACCAAACACTCTCTAAGAAACGGACCGGCTCCGGGTCTCTGTAAGCCCGGTGAACCCGAACCGGGTCCCCGTAAACCACCTGAGTCCCCTGAGGACCGTGTCAGTCCTTCAGAGCTCCACAGACCGAGCTGAACATGAACTCACTGATGCTGACACACTAACATGTCAGTCAATGGTTCCCAAAGCGTGGGTCGGGACCCTGCAGGGGGTCGCGAGGAAGCACAGGGGAGGTCACAAGATAAAAACTTTTGGAAACAACATATTTTATTCATGATCGTCAGGAAACATCAAGACTAGTTACACTTCAGATTAAAGCCCGTCCTGACTCCGGATGACGACATCTGTTAGCATCGTGCTAAGCATGTCTGACGGTGGTGAAATCACTGGTTCTGCTGCTTTGGAGGTCGCGGACTGAAGGTTTGGGAAACAGAGGAGCATTAAAAGTCAGGATGGTCCTCAGACTGTGCAGATTTGAACCTGGGGACGGATCCTTCATACGTGTGGACGCTGTGCTGTGTTTATTCTGTATATTTGTCTGTGTTGGACGGACTGATGATGAGGCTGCTGTGTGTGTGTTTATCGTCAACACGTGACGAACTGTCTGACTCAAACATGAATCAATAAAGTTTCACCTGTCTGTCCCAGTCACACACACCTCGTCTGTCCAGGTGTTTAACATAAATGACTTTTCATGATATTCAAATAAATGTTTCAGTATTTTAGAGTTTTGTGTCTTTGATCAGATCGTCCTGCAGACTGTCTAAAACCTGGACGTAGTCTCTGTGACGTCCTCGCAGACTGTCTAAAACCTGGACGTAGTCTCTGTGACGTCCTCGCAGACTGTCTAAAACCTGGACGTGCTCAGACTTCCTTCCTCTGATGTGTTTCAGTGTTACCTGAATAAAGTTTTGGATTCTTCAGGTTTGTTGGAAACATTTGGTATTTGTAGTTATTTACACACACACACACACAAAGACACACACAAAGACACATTCTTGACCACATCTGTTCCTTCTAAGCAACCAGTTTACCAGTCTGGACCAGTCAGAGCTTTATACTGGACAAACACAACCCTGGGTGAACACACACACACACACACACAGTGATGGAATGCATACACAAACAGAAGCAGATGTAAGCAAGTGTGAACACTAAAAAATATAGACACACACACGCACACATGCACACACACATGTACACACACACATGCACGCACACGCACACACACACACACAGGGTAAACAGTGCTGTGAGCTGGCACCGGTCCTGACAGTGTTATTCCAAACTCAGACATTCCTCAACTCACTTTCCTCCCGACAATTACCCTCCAAACTGTGTGTGTGTGTGTGTGTTACTCTGCATGTGTGTGTGTGTTTTTAGTGTGTCAGAACTCAAACAATAAACTAAAAACGGAGGACCAGAAACTCTCGTGTTCTGCAAGTCTGCTGCCTTTGCATCTTCATATAAATACGTCAGGGGCATCATTTGTGATTCATCTGTACGTTAACGATGACACACGTAAGATTCATGAGCGGTCTGAACCGGCAGTGTGCAGTCTAACAGTGAACACAGCAACAGAACCTCTGAACCAGCAGAGTCCGGTCTAACAGTGAACACAGCAACAGAACCTCTGAACCGGCAGTGTCCGGTCTAACAGTGAACACAGCAACAGAACCTCTGAACCGGCAGCGTCCGGTCTAACAGTGAACACAGCAACAGAACCTCTGAACCGGCAGCGTCCGGTCTAACAGTGAACACAGCAACAGAACCTCTGAACCGGCAGCGTCCGGTCTAACAGTGAACACAGCAACAGAACCTCTGAACCGGCAGAGTCCGGTCTAACAGTGAACACAGCAACAGAACCTCTGAACCGGCAGCGTCCGGTCTAACAGTGAACACAGCAACAGAACCTCTGAACCGGCAGCGTCCGGTCTAACAGTGAACACAGCAACAGAACCTCTGAACCGGCAGCGTCCGGTCTAACAGTGAACACAGCAACAGAACCTCTGAACCGGCAGCGTCCGGTCTAACAGTGAACACAGCAACAGAACCTCTGAACCGGCAGCGTCCGGTCTAACAGTGAACACAGCAACAGAACCTCTGAACCGGCAGCGTCCGGTCTAACAGTGAACACAGCAACAGAACCTCTGAACCGGCAGCGTCCGGTCTAACAGTGAACACAGCAACAGAACCTCTGAACCGGCAGCGTCCGGTCTAACAGTGAACACAGCAACAGAACCTCTGAACCGGCAGCGTCCGGTCTAACAGTGAACACAGCAACAGAACCTCTGAACCGGCAGCGTCCGGTCTAACAGTGAACACAGCAACAGAACCTCTGAACCGGCAGTGTCCAGTCTAACAGTGAACACAGCAACAGAACCTCTGAACCGGCAGCGTCCAGTCTAACAGTGAACACAGCAACAGAACCTCTGAACCAGCAGCGTCCAGTCTAACAGTGAACACAGCAACAGAACCTCTGAACCAGCAGCGTCCAGTCTAACAGTGAACACAGCAACAGAACCTCTGAACCAGCAGCGTCCAGTCTAACAGTGAACACAGCAACAGAACCTGTCCAGTGTCCTGGGCTGAGTCAGTTCAGTCAGCTAACCTGCGGCTCTGTGGCGCAATGGATAGCGCGTTGGACTTCTAGTTAAACACATGAGGAGTGATTCAAAGGTTGTGGGTTCGAGTCCCACCAGAGTCGAGCTTTATGAAGTGTGTAAATCTCAGAGAGTTGAAGCACATCAGAGGGAAAAGTCTATTGTAACTGAAGTCTGATCCAGTCTGAATAAAGTTCTGAAGTTCTGTACAGTAACCGGTCTCCTCAGAGTGAATCGTGGTCTCTGGGTTTTAAATGTCTCGGCTGCTTCCTGTGTGCTGGATCAGCTCACAGCCTCGCATGAAGTCAGCGGAGCTCGTATTGATATTCCATCTCTAATAACCCACCACATTTCCACTGCTAATGACACGGCAGCGGCCATCTTGGCTCTGTTTGCTGTCTCATTACAGGCTATCTGAGAAACTGACGGCAGCGTGGCGGCACAACGCACCCAGACTCAGACCTGTGTGTGTGTGTGTGAAGAACAAACACATGTGGGGAGAGGTCAGAGGTCATCAGCTGGTGTGTGTGTGTGTGTGTCATTTAAAGCAGGAAGTGTTAAAAGCTGCAGGTGTCTTTTAAAAGACAGACATGATGGAGGGAGACTCCACAGACTGTCTAAAACCTGGACGCAGTCTCCGTGACTAGTCTTTGTGCGTGGTGTATTTCTGATGTTGTTGTTTTGATACTTTGAAGCGTCACGCTGTCACGCTTCTCATGCACACGGGTCAGAGTGACTTCCTGTTGTCTTCCTGGTCATCGACACTTCAGAAGGTCGGAGGGTCGACGCCCTCAGAGTCAACAAGCCAAGTGGACGGACGGACGACGTTCAACAGATTACAGCCAACGAACAAACAGGAAAGACGATCTGATTCGTGCATCATCTGTGATTGGACAAGATGCTAATTACACTGATTAAAGGATGTGACACAGGTGAGTCTTGGACTGTCACAATAAAAGCACGTTCTCTGAATCTTTCAGTTCTGTTCACTTCTCTGAAATCAGATCTGCTTGGTGCATCTGACACTGAGCCACATGTAGCATCCATAACATCGACAGGCTAACGGTTTCCCTCTATTTCCAGTCTTTATGCTAAGCTAGACTAACGGCATCCTCCAGCACGTCCTTTAAAGCTCTGCATCTCTGACCGCACCCAGATTTTTCGTGGTGTCGAGGCTCGCTGGTCCAGCTGAGGTCCAGAGACCACAACGCAACCGACATCTAGGTCACACACACACACACACAGACTTAGACACACACACGCACACAGACACACACTCATACCACAGCTGTAAGTGCTTCTTGGCAGAACTGTGTAAGATTAGGATGAAATGGGTCGGCCAAAACCACACACTCTCTAACACACACTATGACACACACTATCATAGACACACACTCTCTCTCTGTGAGCCTGTAATCAGCAGCAGGGTTGGATCGCTGCTCTTCTGCTAATTAAAGGCCATAAAATGATGTGAGCAGATTTAATGAACAAAATGTGCTGCAGACTGAGACAGAACCGACAACTGGACCTGATCAGACACAAGACAGGTGAGCGGTACCTGCAGCAGGTAGATGCCAGAACAAGGTGACCACAGACAAAACCTGGACGTAGTCTTAGTGACGTCCCCGCAGACTGTCTAAAACCTGGACGTAGTCTCCGTGACGTAATGTCCTGTGGGGGGCCTGAGTAAAATGACTGTTAGATAGACACACACACACACACACACACACACACACTTACCTCACAGTTTGGAGTTCCTCTCGAGGGGCTGACTCAACAAAACCTGCCTAATCCATGCAGTCATTTTTCCTCACACACACACACGCAGCAGTTAACATGCCTGTGTTATAAGCGCACTGCCAGGAAGTCGTGCTGACATGTCTGTCAGGAATGTTGCAGCTCGCTGCAGCACACGCATGTTAATCTGCTGATCTGCTGTCAGTTACAGGGCCAGCTCAGACGTTAGTGACGTGATGGACACACCTTCACATCAGAACTATGACAGCTGATAACTGGACTGGACTCCAACCACTCTCAGTGCCTTTACCTCATTCACACACATTCACACACTGATGCCACTGGCTGCCAAGGGAGTGACTCATTCACACTGATCCTGGTTCAGCCCTCAGGATCAGTTTGGGGTTCAGTATCTCACCTCGACATGCAGACCGAGGACTCTGCTCTTAAACTTTGTCACTTAACGTCAGTGTCATGGAGGACTGAAGCAGCTGAAACAGCTTCTCTCGGTTCATTGATGTTTGGACTCCCAGCGTCCCAGCGACTGATCAAGAACCTGCCCAACTGTTGGTGGTGCATCAGGAGGACTTCGCCAGTCTCCAAGATCAGACTGAAGTTGGTGATCCAGAATGAAGTTAACCCAAAGACTGTACGAAGAGTGCTTCCTCTGAGTAACAACAGCAGAGACAGACTCTCACTGTGAAGGTTTACTCCCTAACACAAGCACACCTCCTCCACGCTTCACGGTGGGAACCACACATGTAGATACCATCCGTTCACCTTCTCTGCGTCTCACAAAGACACAGCGGTCTGAACCAGAACTCTCAGATTTGGACTCAGACTAAAGTCCAGATTTCCTCGAGTCCATTCATGTGTTTGTTTGGACACTTCAAATTAAAGTCTATTTATCCGGCACACCGTCAACATGGACGGTGTGAGAAAGTCTGAAAAAGTCACCCAGACTAAATGTTTATGCTGTGTGTGTGTGTGTGTGTGTGTGTGTTCTTTATTCATGTCTACTGTTTCAGCCTGGAGGCAACACACACTCACACATTAATACGCCCACACATAGTGGGACCCCTGCAGCAGTGCCAGTCATCTGTAACCACAATGATTCAACACAATGAGCGCACACACACTCGGTCATTGTTGTTAGTGTGTGGGAAACTGAAGGGCAATCCACACCTCCGGCATTTCTGGAGATTTTTGGACGTTATGGAATAAATAAATCATGTGTGAGAAGAAACGTGAGAAGTCAGTTTTATTTTATTTGACACTTTTATGTCGTCAGTCAGGCGCGATGAGGAACGGCTGCACAGACTGGACCGTTCTTTAGTTCTGAGAGCATCAAAGTGAAGATCTGTCAGATCATCCACCTACAGTCCCGAATCAAAGACGTCCATTCACACAGCGGAGCTGTTTCACCGTGTGCTCCGGTTCCACAATGGACAGTGTGTGGAAACACAGAGGCGGTTCAAAGGTTGTCGGTTTGAGACCCACCAGAGTTCAACTTCACGAACCTGAACCTGCTGAGGAGCCAGAGCGCGCTGATGAATGTAAGTACAGGGCAAGAGGTCGAGTTCCAGATCTTTAAAGAACTCGCAGTTTTACCAACAAACATCTCAAGCTGAAGAACGACTGCCCATCGTCGCACCTCCAACCTGTGGTGTTAATGGAGGTCTGCCGCCAGTGAGGACGTGACAGTGCTTTAAATCTGTCCTAGAGGAGACAAGGACAGAGGAAGCACAGGCATAACCAAGGATGGACAACCCGGTCTATGTGTCTAATGGACCCAACGGTCCATCGGGTCATCATCATGTTTTGCTTCACCAAAGGTCACGTCAAGTGGACAGACCTTTAAAATAGTTTGGTGATGGTTCAGCGGGTTCTTGGTTCATCCTCCCTCATTCTTCTTCTTTCCACCAGGTGTCGTTCCCACCTGACCTGGATCACCCTCTTTCCCTCCAGTTCTGATCACCTGACCTTTCCTGCCCACCTGCTTCCCGTTTCCTCCAATCAGCCACTTCATTTCCACCAGTGAGAACTCTGCTGGCTGAAATGCTGCTCTTTGTGTTTTTGCTTTTAAGCTTCTGCTACCTGAATCTGGACCTGGATCTGGATCTGGATCTGGATCTGGACCTGGACCTGGACCTGAAAAAAGTTTAGTACAGTAATCCCTGAGAGTGTGACAGAGTCCCTGAACACATCATGAAGATGACGTAATTGCAGCTCGACGGCCTCCTGACACTTCACGCTTGAACCAGACGGTTACCTGGTTACCGTGGCGACCGCTGAGACAGTAATGACAGGGTCGTCCGTTGTCCCCGGCAACCAGGTGAACTGTGACGTGATTGGCTGAGAGGATCAGACTTTTTAAAAATGTTTTTTTTCTTTTGTCCCGCAGCTTCTAATCACATCGGAGCAGATTACAGAGCAGGTGTGTGTGTGTGTGTGTGTGTGTCTGTGTGTGTGTGTGTGTGTGTGTGCTTCACAGTCTTTAATGTTGGATGATCACAGAGCTGACAGTCTGTCATAACTCCACTCTGTATGTATTCATGTTGACCTTTAACCTCTTCTTAACTAGACAGTCTGTAGGTTCTGGCGTCAGACGTGTTGGAGTATTGACCAATGAGAAGCTGACTCACCTTGATCATGTGTTGCAGGTGTGTGACAGTTAAATTGTTCCACTTGTGTCTGTTTTTATGATCTGGAGTCTGCACAGGATGTTTTATTTTGAAAATTTTGAACACGGCTCTGTAAAATAAGAGCGTCACACCTGTAACACGTCATCAAGGTGAGTCACGTGCAGCGGCGGCTTCTCATTGGCCGGCTCGGCCTGGACATCTGAGATCTGCTGGACAGACTGATGACTAACTTCAGATATCTGTGTGTTATTTTCTCTGTGGCTTAGTCAGACGGTTAACAAGGTCAGACGACACACACACACACACACACACACACACACACACTCAGTCTGAAGTATTTTCCATCTCAGCAGTTTAATATTTCTCAGGCTCTTTATAGACTGAACGTCTGTCTTATCTCTCTCTCCCTCCGTCACTCTCTCCATCTTTAACTGGATTTATGTCGGCACTATGAGTTAGCATCAGTGAACAGGGCCGGACCAGAACCAGAACCTGCAGACCAGCAGTGAGCAGTCTCACAGTGAACACAGCAGTCTTTGGGGGTCTGTAGGTCACCTCGGTACTGTGATATTATTCCCTGGTCTCGGAGACTGTGCTCCAACCTGGTCCGGTCCGGCTGCTGAGCCCGGTTCTGTTAGCATGCTAACAACAAATTCAATTAGCAGTAATTAATTAGCGGTTAGCTATGTTAGCAAGTGGTTATGCTAAAGCTAAGTGTGTGAATCACACAGAGTTGAAGCAGCAAATACACTGTGACTAAAATCTTAATCTAAGTTCTGGTCAGTGATCAGGCCCGGACGTGGACTGGGTCAAACAGGAAGCACTCGGCTCCAGCAGCGTCAGATGAAAGCGTTTGATTGGACGAAAGTTTAAAAAGTTAAACTGAAGGAGGACAGACCGAGAGAGAAGGAGAGAGGACGTGTGATGGAGGAGGGGAGCCGACCCGAGTCAGAAATTGAAAGCAGTTGTGGAGGAGTGTGTGTTTCTGTGTGTGTGTGTGTATTTTGTTAGCGTCGTTCCCACGACATCAGATGACCTCCGTCTCCCTCGCTCTCCCTCGCTCTTCCTCTCTCTCTCTATAAAAGGGTCGTCTGGTGGCGTTTTGGTGACTTAAAAAGGACAGAAAGAAAAGAGCGAGGAGAGGCTTAAAGGGACAGCTCAGTCTGAGGGTGCCGTTAGCATAGCTTAGCACAAAGACTGGAAGTAGAGGGGAGCAGCTAGCGTGGCTCAGTCCAACAACATAAGCCATAGCAGCTCTCCTTTTCTCTTCTTAGCTTCCTCTGTCAGCGTCCTCTTCACTCTCTGCTCCTCTGCCATCATGTCCATAGAGGCTGCTGTCCTTCGCACAAGAGCTAACGTTAGCTTGAGTCCACTAACATACAACACAGAGTCCAAGGTCAAAGCTAATCTTACCGCTAACATGTCAGATATTTTGTCACATCGTGGCATACGTTAGCGAGCTAGCAGTTTGTCCAAGCAAGCTATCAAAATCCTGTCGTGTGTGGATAACAAACTTTTTGTTACTAGCTAACCTTAGCTTGACGCTTGCTAACGTTGTTGCCAGCAAAACACTATTAGTGGCTGTGTTATTTATAGCTAACAGCGGCTAATGTTAGCTAAGAGAGAAAACTACATTTGTCCTCCCAGTTGCTCAGATGATGATGTCAGTGATGATGTCATGTGATGTGTGTGTGTGTGTGTGTGTGTGTGTGTTTACTTCCATATCTGGGAAGTGAGCTCATATCACAGTCTTCAGGGTCTAATTTTAGAGTTGTGTGTTTTATTGCAACACCGATGACAACACACACACACACACATGGTCCAGATGTTTCCTATTGAGTGAGTCCAGGGAAGCCGGGTCATAGTCAGCCAGCTGGGCCAAGCCAACGACACCAAGAACCCATCGGGAGAACATGGAGGAGCACCAGCCTTCAACAACACGTTAAAGGAGCAGCAGTTAGCCTAGCTTAGCATAAAGAAAAGCTAAAAATACACCCGCCTTGCCCATTATCGTGAATTCCAAGCGTCAAACGTCCACTTGAGGCTCCACTGGCTCCAGAAGTGTGTCCATAGGTCCCCATGTTAAAAAGTCCAACTTCACATTATAGTTAAAGTTAACACCCAAGCTAACAAAGCTAATGTTAGCATTAGCTACAAAACCAGCAAAATCTACTACATTAGCCCATATTAGCAGTTAGCTGCTTTAGCTACGTTAGGCTAAAGGTATCAGATACTTGTATGTCTGCAGACATAGTAAACATTCAGATGATTTGTGTTGTTTGATTCAGAACAGTTCAAACACGTAGCTTGGACGGAGGTTTGCTTCACCTGCTCTGTGACAACGTGGGAGTGAAACCGGGTCTACAGCTGGTTCTGCGGAGACCATGACGGTCCAACAGAGGACAGGAGACGTCAGTGAACGATACGGCGCTGCTGATGATGATCACTCACATGTGGCCATCATCAGTAGAACCCACAAATATTCTGGTGTGTCAGACTCCGTGCTGCAGCAGCAGCTGCAACTTGGGAAGGTCAGCGAATCAAACATACCTCAGAGTCTTGGCTGGTTGAAGAACTCAGTCAGCTGAATGCAACCAACACGGTGCACGTCCCAGAAACTGACAGAGCATCAGAGGTGATCTCAAAAATAAAGTTTAAAGGATTATAAATACTTTGAAGATTACTTTGAAGATTTAAAGATACTTTAAAGTTTAGAGGATTTGTGTTTTGTCATTTAAATGTTTTTAGTGTCGCTGATGGAGAACACAGAGAACACTGATGCTGCCACCTGCTGGTCCAAACAAAGAACCACACCTGGACTCCATTTAACATGTATTTATCATATTCATTTGAAGTTTTGATGTGACTCATGATGTATACAACACACATCAGTAAAAATACATACAGTACATAGACCACAACCAGAAACATTCAGAGCTTCGTACGTTCTGTGATAACGGAGCTGCCAGTCAGTGTAAAGATTATAAACTCGCTCATGCAGTGATCTCATTTACATAATTAGTAAACCGTGTGTCAGTGCAGGTCATCGTTCTTTGAAGGATGTTTGTGGAAACAGCAGCTGATGAAGAAACAAAGACAGACGCCACAACGTCGTCTGATCTGAAGGGTTTCATCAGGCATGAATCACAGCTTCTTCACACCCAGCAACAAAGAAACCACAGAAACTAGAACACCCCAAAGACCGTGAGGAACGTAACCTTTACACCAAACCACCGCTTCAAGACGAGACTCTGCAGGCTTCGTCCACCTTAAAGACGCTTTGGACGCAGGAGAATGAAGGCCGGACCTCAGGTGACCTTCACAACAACAAAGAGGACTAACAAACCAGGTGGAAACAATGACCAGGGTCGACCCATCAGCCAGTCAGAACTTCAGAAGATGCCTCCTGGATGAAACAGTCCAGATGAACTCTTCTCAAAGAAATAAACAGTGAATTAACAGTAAAAGGAAGTTCACAGAGTGATTTTGTGCATGAAGGAACACCCTGAGCTGCTGTAGCATCCATTTTAGGCCTACTGTCTTTGTGCTAAGCTAGGCTACATGTCCCACCTCACCAGTAAGTTTTCTCTTGCTGTCTGTGCTGCAGGGATTCACATGCACATACATGACCGCATCCTCCTGCCCCCCAGATGTCGCAGTTTGCATCATTTCCTGTGCAGCCTGTTGTTCTGCATCGCTGACTGTCTGGTTCCTGCACCAGGGGAACATCCTGCGAACCGTCTCTCTGAAAGGCTCGTAGAGGTAGAAGAAGAGCAGAGGGTCGAAGCAGAGATGCAGCACGGTCAGAAGAAGTGTCGACTCCTTCCCCAGAAACAGCTGCCTCTGGGTCTGGCAGTCCGTGATGACTTTGGTTTGGGCCAACGTGTACGGCAGCCGGACGATGTGGTACGGCACGAAGCAGAGTACGTAAGCCAGCACCACGGCGGCCACGGTCACTGCTGCCTGCCTGGCGCTGACCCAGAGTTTGGGATTCTTGCGACTCCGCAGGAGTCTTTTGAGAGCCAGACCGCTGGAGATGAGGACGCCGGCGGAGGCGTTGAGGAATAAAGCCGTGCAGAGGAAGATGGTCAGGCTGTGCCAGTGGAGCCCGATGCTTGTCTTCAGAGACGAACACTTGAGGTACTGCTGCTCCTGCAGAGAGCGTTCACATTTAAAGGTCAGATTTCATCTTGGTAACAGCAGTTTAGTTTTGAATGGATGCAGTATCACAGTACCTGTACACTCTCTGTGGGCAGAGCCATGTTGGGCACCATGATCAGCAGCAACATCAACCAGACAACCATCGACAGCAGCCGGGCGAAGCCGACCTCCCGCAGCCGCAAAGAGTTCAGACCGTGGGAGTCCTGCAGGAGAAGAGACTCATCAGCCACCAACACCACCAAGACCACCAGCGCCACCAACACCACCAAGACTGGGTGTTCAAAATAACTGAATGAATGAATTTTAGGCAAAAAGGTTGTGGAAGTTGTCAATGTTCAGGTTCTGTTACTGTGTTCACTGTTAGACTGGACACTGCCGGTTCAGAGGTTCTGTTACTGTGTTCACTGTTAGACTGGACACTGCCGGTTCAGAGGTTCTGTTGCTGTGTTCACTGTTAGACTGGACACTGCCGGTTCAGAGGTTCTGTTGCTGTGTTCACTGTTAGACTGGACACTGCTGGTTCAGAGGTTCTGTTACTGTGTTCACTGTTAGACTGGACACTGCCGGTTCAGAGGTTCTGTTACTGTGTTCACTGTTAGACTGGACACTGCTGGTTCAGAGGTTCTGTTGCTGTGTTCACTGTTAGACTGGACACTGCTGGTTCAGAGGTTCTGTTGCTGTGTTCACTGTTAGACTGGACACTGCTGGTTCAGAGGTTTATTCTTTCTGTAGGTTGATGCATTCCTAAGTCGTCTTACCTGCAGGTAGCGGTCAGTAATGATGAAGGTGAGGAAGGCGATGGATGCGTAGAGGCTGATGTAGATGGTGACACCACTGGCCTGGCAGTGAAACACCATGAGGTTCCACGGCACCACCCCGAGGTCCTTCAGGATCTTGAAGGGCAGAGCAAGCAGCAGCAGGAGGTCCGCCACCAGAAGGTTCACCAGGTAGACGCTGGTGCTCTGCTGCTGGAGGACCATGAATACTTTAAAAACTGGAGAATGTTTCATATTTATAGAAATACTGCACAGTCAGGCTCAGTCCTACATTGGTTCTTGGACTGCGGATGAAGGCCCACACAGACAGCAGGTTTCCGGGCAGACTGATGATGAAGATGAGGATGTAGATCACGATGAAGGGTCCCATCTGGTCATTGACGATGCACTCCTCCCCCATCTCGGCTGCTCCAGCGCTGCAGGCGGAGGAAGAAGGCGTCATCATCAAAAAGCACCTGTTCACTTCCTTTCATGGTTAATAGTAAATTCAACACAAAGAGTTTCAGGTGCTTACTGTAGGCTTTTAAGGAAGTCTGACTCTGACTGGTTGTGGTCTGGATGTCTGTTCTTCACTGTCACTGTCTGATTGGAAACAGGAAGAGCAGAAACCCACGTTTAAACACTTTAAAGAAAAATGATTCTTTTCATTCAGCTTCTGAATCTGAGCCACGGTTTCTACGAGATCGCCTGATTTTTAGCCAAACACCATCAAGCTCAACGACACGAGGCAGAGCAGCCAGATAATATTACATCAGAATATTTTCTCCATAGAATGTTTCACCCAAAGAGTTTTCAGTTAAACTGGAGTGCGTTAGATTCGTCTTGCTGGGCGTCCGGGAGCCCACTCAGCTCTGACGGTGTGACAGCGTGAGCCGCCGTGCAGGATGCAAAACAAACTCTGCGGCAACACAACAGGAAGTCATAAATCATGAAACTCACAAAAGGAGCTACTGTTAAACACAAATGTGATTCACACAGGTAACACACACACACACAGGTACATGTTCTACATTGCTAACAGTCAGCTGAACACAGCCTCGACTCTCTGATCTCACTGGATGATTGTTACCCAGGCCTGAAACATGTTTCTCCTGTTGCAGTTGATGATGATTGGTTTTTAAATAAATTTACCAATGATACTAATGATACTGTGGTGCATGTTGGCAACACATGAAACTGAACTTTAATCAGTATCCTTGGTGTATGTATACTTTGTTATATAAGTCCACTTTTTCATGGAAATATGGCAGCTGTGAAAAATGTCTATTACACAGAAGGTCAAAGTGACACAGTGTTTGTTTGTCCAACCAACAGTCCAAACCATCGAAGGTTCTCGTAGCAACTTGCTGAGTTTCTCCTCCAACTCACATCAGAGTCGTCAACCCACAGGTGACCTCAACGACCCACAGGTGACCTCAACGACCCACAGGTGACCTCAACGACCTGGGCTAATGTCTCCGGCTCCCCACCACTCAGTCAATAAGTAAGTGAGTCCAGTTTTCTGTGATTACTATTAGACTAGTATAAACTGTTGAGTCGTCTGCAAAGAAACTAACGCTGTAACCGAGTAAATCTGGGACTGACTTTTAGTGGTTGGTGAGAGCTTGGTCAAATAAAAGGCTGAAAGACAGACGCCGAGCTGGGCTGACTGCTGCTGGACTAGTCAGTGATATTAGCTGCTGCTGGGTCTGCTGCTGCTGACCTGGATGATGGTTGGTGACTTTGACAGAAAAAGTTTGAATAATTAAGAATAATTATCACACAGACGCTGATTCATACGAGGCGTTTCTGGTCACTGCGGATCTTCCGGCAGTCAGATGAGCTTCGCAGAGACAGGATGTCTTTTTATTAGCGGCTCTAAACGAGCGATATCATTGGCTGTTGGAGGAAACTGACCAATCAGGAGCTGCTGTGTGTGATTTATCTAATTAACTTTTACAGGTTTGATGAGCTTGAAACTTGTTTGAACCATCAGAACCAAAGATGAACAGCTTCT
Organism: Nibea coibor; assembly: GCA_023373845.1. NCBI lineage: Eukaryota > Metazoa > Chordata > Actinopteri > Sciaenidae > Nibea > Nibea coibor. Next base: position 845,405 of record CM041716.1, on the reverse strand, counting down.
GTCAGTCACGCTTAAACTAAACTACATTTTATTTCACTTCCTGTGAGGGAGGAAGCTGTGGTTTGTCACGTCTGATATAAAACACTCCATCAGTTCAAAATAAATAGAAATGACACCTTACCTCTTCACCTCCGGCGGCTTATATTGGCATCTGGTAGGTCCTCGGACCACGTGTTGGATCCCCGAGGATCGGCTCTGCTGGTCGTCTCTCAGGTTGTGTTTGATTCAGTCTGTCGGTGCAGTTCATGTGCTCGAGGCTGCGGAAGCTGCAGACGTATGGAGGACTGTCGTCAGTAGTCTGACCACAGGCCACACCTCCCTGCACACACACACACACACACACACACACACGCACCTCTTCAGAAGGATTTGTGTTAAGTCAAAGTGATGGGGAGGGGAAACACTTCACACTGAGGAGAAGAGAAGATGTGTGACTCCACCTGTCCTGCCTGACGTCAGGTCAGGTTCTGATAAATGAAACATCTTTTTGAAACTGACGTCATTCACACCTCCGACACATCGTGATTACTCAGCTGTGGAGGTGTGAAAGTAAGTCAGAGTTTGAACTTTATTTGCATAAATATTTCTCGTCTCAACACGATGAACGTCGCCCAGAGTTTGAAAAGCGAAGAGCGTCGTTATCTTAGAGAATCTGTCTGATTCTGAAAAACTGACAAACCGTGACAGTCAAAGACTGAATGAATAAATGATGACAGTAAATATTACGGTATTATTTCAAAGCCTTTATGCATACGGCATTTTAAGGGAATAAATATTAGACTGTTCATCATACAGTGAGTTTGGACAATGACGCAAAATCACACTTCAAATTTCTCACATGTTCAAAATAGTTTAATAAAACCAGTAACAACATTAATACAATAATATCAGGTCATTGTGATGTAACAAACACAGTCTATACATTTATTGAGTTTTTGAATATTTAATATAACGATATATTGCACACATGCAGAATTGATCCATGTTCAGACGTAAACAGAAATCTTTGACCCTCCTACCAGGTTTTAATTCACATACTTCCTCTAAAGCTCGTTATCGTCGTCGTTGCAGATGTTCCAGGAACTATTTGGACGATCAGTGTGTATTTCCAGGTAAAGTCTGATATTTACATAACTAAAACCACATAACTTGTTTCAAACAGGTTCCACCCTCTTGTCAGAGTTCCTGGAAACATATTTGTGCTCAGGTGGTGATGATCAGTAGTTTACAGTTTATGAGTATTGATGTGAACTGAAGATTAGCACAGATCATGCAGACAGTCTTTAAAAGTCCTGACGCTCCACATGAGGTCCTTCAGACTAAGCTGGATCTCCTTCCTCTGTGCGGCCCGCTAAAGTCCAAGACTAAATAAGTTTGTGAGAAGCCTGAGCAGCTTCTGTGAAGTCATGGCTGTTGGTGTCCGTTAGCCTGAAGCTACAGAATGCCGGTCTGCTTTGACGTCGTGCTGAGCGACGTCTTCCTCTTGATTTTGTTGGTGCTCAGCTGCCCGGTGCTGCTCCTCCTCTCGTTGTTTCCTCCAAGAGTTGTGGCCTGTGTGGTGCTGAACGCCCTGCTCAGGCCCAGCTGGGTCCTGAAGGCCTTGCAGAAGATGAAATAGATGAGAGGGTCCAGACAGACATTGAGAACCGACACCACGATGGTCAGCTCCTTCAGGTAGAAGAACACTTGGCTCCATGAACCTTGAGGCCTCAGGAAAGCGTAGGGAAGGCGAACCAGGTGGTAAGGTACAAAGCAAACACAGAAGACGCTGACCAGCACCAACATGTTCCTGCGGGACTTGGCGAGCTTCTTGTTACTGGCCGACGCTGGCTGCGTCTGCTGTGCCAGCGTCAGCCTGCGGGAGGTGCTGTAGTAGAAGAAGACCAGGGAGACGAGGACGAACAGGAAGATGGCAGCGGAGCCGCAGTGGACGAGTTTGTAGAACAGGCTGAGCTGTTTGCTGTGCAGGACTTCACAGCTCTCTGTGTTGTTGAGGGTGTGGGTCACGTTTTCCTGGGTGAGGAGCGACAGGCTGATGTAGGTGCTCGTCGTGGCCAAGAGGAAAACCCAGGTCACCGCGGAGATGATGTGGGTGGCTCGCACCGTCCGCAGGATGTGAGTCCTCAAAGGATGGATGATCTTCATGTATCTGGACAGAGGAGAACCAGGAGTCAGTCTGATACTGGACAACTCTACAAATCCCAGGATTATGTTCAGTGGAGATGAAAGACCTCCTGATCTTAGCACTGGGTGCAGAATCATCCAAATACAACTCAAGCTGACGTCCAAGTACTCAGATCACTCAAAAATGGACATGAAGAAAAAGATTAGTTTAAGACTGTGGTGATGGTTGTTGGAGGCGCTGTTAAGCAACATGGAGTCTACCTCCACCTCTAGCAGGAAGCCAGGACGACCACAGCCCTGAAGCAGCTATGCCTGTCAGACTGATTTAATCTTAGACCTGCACGCTCTCTGCCTGAGAACTGTTCAAACCGGTGGTGAGACTTTCACATCCTTCACATACTGCTGAATTATTAATACATACATCAGCTAGAGCGAGGCAGCGAACACGGCGATGTGCTGGTAAAAGTTCAGCGATAGTTAAACTACAAACATTGTTTGAATTCACAGCAGACATGATGAGCAATGAATGGAGCACAGCGGTCAATGCTTGCGTGATCATGCTCTCACGGTGTGTCGTGTATGGATCCGGTCTCGTCAGAGCCTCGTCATAAGAAAGCTGTTTTTCTGCTAACGATGACGGATTTAAAAATGTGCGTCTGTTTGTTTATGGCTACAAAGAGCAATGTGGTGAAATGGCAGATGAGTGACAATATAGTGTATATGTGTATAATATATATATGTTACATGTTGAGTTGTGTCCCCATCCCCAGCTCTGATAAAAAATAAAACACATCGCCTCATGCACAAAAACACAAACTTGGCATGTTCATGAATGAGTTTAGTGCCACAGGTCTGCTGCCTGCTAACCACAGGCAGCGTGAACACAGATCTGTCTCGTTTCTTTGGTCTTTATCTGAACTCCAACATTAAAGATTTTTACCTGCACCGCAGCTTTTTGTATCTGAGAAAGTGTCGAAGCTCTGAGCTGCTCAGTACTACAGAAAACCACGTCCTGCTCCGTGTCTCTGTGTTAGAAATCACAACGCGGAACGAATCCGTAAAGTGCAAAGAATTTTTGGACTTTAAAATCAAGGTCAACCAACCAATCGAGTCCTGGGTGGCAGCACTGACTGAAAGTCTGAAATGCCCCTGCGGTCCCCTGACCTCAATAACACGATTTTACACTGAAGCTCATTTAACCACACTTAGATTAGCACGTAACACGACAACAGAGCGATGCCAAACACCCACTCAAACTGCTTCAGTGCACTGACTGGAACTGACATACATGCACATAGAGCTGCTGTTAGCACTGGGCTTTACCCTCGATACCCCGAACATCATGATTACCCAGCACTGAAACTGAGCCAACTCTTCACAAAAACTCAAGCAACAAACAACAAGCTGCTGTGCTTCTCCTTCAGTCCAGTCCTACCTGTTAGCTGCGATGTAGCCCATGAACAGGATGCTGGCGTACATGTTCAGGTAGAAGGCAGAGGCACCAAAGTTGCAGTAGAATCTGAAGATGGAAGGGGAGCTGCTGGCATGGTGAGCTATTCGGCTGGGGAGGCAGAGGCTGATGAGGAAGTCGGCAGCTGCCAGGTTCTTCAGGTAGATGGTCACACTTCTGGACATCTGCTGCTGAGGTCGGCAGAAGTAAACCTTCAGGGTGAAACCATTGAAGATCAAACCAACCTACAGAGGAAACAGAGACAAGACAGGAAGTGGATTTACAACATTTACAGGATTTGATGTGACAGCTGGGGTCAGAACATTTGAGACTCACCAGAAACATCAGACTGTAGACCACCACAAAGAAGACATGGCCTGAGTTGTCGACCTGAGTCGAATTGTTGGGTACTGAGGACTGGCTGAGGTCACCCATATTTCTTGAGAGTCTGAGAGAGAACAGTGATCTTTGAAATGTTAGAGAAGTTTGAACGCCATCTGTCTGCATACAGGAATTGGTTAAAGCTAACGGGGAAGTGACAGACCATCACAGCAGCAGAGAAAACCTCAACGTGTTCTCTAAATGTTCACCACAGACAGTCATCAGCCGTCTTCATCAGCTCCAGTCAACATTACTCATCTCGTGTGTAACTAAAGTTTGTGCACGATGCATCGATCAAATCATCAGCGATGCTTTTCAATACTCGTCAACAGTTCAAATGAAAGATGGAAAGACAGATACAAACAGTGTTTGTCTGTGATGTGACTGTGGCGGCTGATGAGGAAGTAAACCGGCTGCAAACTGCACAAATGCTGCTGATGCTCTGATAGTTTGTGGTGTTTTATTTTTACATGTTATTAATAAAGCATCACGTCACGTGTCATCGCTCGCTTATATCTGCACAGTGTGAGCGCACTGATTATTTTCTTCTGTTTCACACTTTCCACTATTAAATAACAGAGAAACTGATTTTTAGTCGCTGGCGCTGAATTGCATAAAAATAAAAAATGTAATTTTTGCTGCTTTAAATGGTGCATTGTGTTTCCCATCAGCAGTGGGTCCATTGTCCTTAAATCATTTAAAATTCATGTCATCATATTCCATCTGGTACCCTCTGCCTGTTTATCCCTCATTAAGGCAATTTGAAAACATTTAATCACCAGAAAATAAGGATCATTTATGTTTTTGAGACTTTTATATCGACAGATGCTGCTACACATCAGAGTTTATGCTAAGCTGAGCTAACTAGCTGGCTGTGGCTGACTGATACTAATCTGAACATTTGACTCTGCAAGAGAGAAAATAACCACGTCTCAAAAATAACTGCTGCTAGTTCTTTAACTAAAGAAAACTTGCTTCCTTATGTTCAGCTCTCACAGTTATGTTGCTGCTCGTGATTTACATCAGCAGTCATCGTAATAATGAAAGTGTTCCTCCGATAATAATTTCCAGCAGGCGGGAGCTGTTTATCGCTCACCATCAGGAGAACATTTATTTAACATCACGACCCTGAGAAGGAACACGGCTTCACGTATTAATGTTTGAAACACTGAAAACATTTACACACTCAGAGAAATGATTCACAATAAAACAAAGAAATCTCCCAAAATGAATGAAAAATAAAATTAAGTCTTTTTCTATCTATAATTAGAAAAAAAGAATACGCCGTCATCAATAAAGAAATTTACTTTCAAAAAGTTTTCTCACGTTTCCTCGTGTGTTTTTCAGCCTGTTTCTATAAATTTTGCATTTTTTTGTGAAAATGTAAAAAAAAAATCACTTTGTTGTCTGGCCTCATAAAAATGAGTAAAATTAACATTTTAAGAGAAAAATCAAGTGTTTCCACCTCATGGATCAGTAATACGACTCAAGTATTCTTCATGTACTTATACTTTAGGCAGTAAAAGTACACACACATTATTATATAAAGTATTTAAGTATTATTATAGTATCTGTATTATTACTTAAGTAGGACTTTTACCTGTACATGACATACAACAGTACTCTACAGTATTTCATACTCAACAACTCAAATGTACAACATGTTCTAATCTCTGATGTATTTACAGTTTATGTGAATACAGAATATATACTACATACTAGAGTAGTAAAAGTACAAAGAACAGAGTTACCTGCAGCACACACCTGTCTGCCAGCCTGTCTGTGCGTCAGTGTGAACCTCTGATAAGAAATTTGACTATTTCACTTCCTTTTCCGTGGCGCGACACCAGGAAGGACTGAGCTGGAGGGGGAGCGCTGCAGAGCGACACGTCTCACAGGCTGTTTTTAACCAACGCTGGCTTTAAAACAGGACAGGAAGTCTGCAAAGAACTGAAATCCTCATAAACTGGAAAGTGGATTTGAGCCAGGCTAATGGTTTCCCCCTGTTTCCAGTCTTTATGCTAAGCTAAACTGAGCAGCTGCTGGTTTGTCTTTCAATGAGCTTCATTCATTTCAATGAAATATTTCTGTTTACTGTGAATCTGTGTCTTTTCAGAGATGCCACTTAAATAAACATTAAAACGTTGCACATATATGTGAGTATCAGTGTCTCACTTTGATCGCCCCTCATAGCATTTAGGGTCATTTAGTGTTTACCACTGATAATGTGTCTGTAGGCAGACGGCAGTGTTCTGGTGAACAGGTAAACAGGAGTCTCGTCAGGTGTGTTTGAATGTTACTAAAAAGAGAAGACGGTGTCAGTCTGAAGTTTGAGGAACAAGTTTCCTGTTTTTATCTGATGAGGAAGTTCATGTCAGGATTCTGCCCAGCTGCCTGTATGTGCACGGTAGAACTACAGCAGAGCACTCTTACTGTACTCATTGTACTATATCAGGACTGTGTGCAGGGCCGTTTGTTGCTATATGCAGACTGTGCAGGTGCACAGGGCCCCGCGGCCACCAGGGGGCCCCCAAGCATAAACACTAAGACTAAAACTGAGCTGCTATGATGAGGAAGCTGTGACAGGATGAAAGACAGCCGCCCACTGAAGTGATGAGAGTAACGGCAGGTTTCTTACTACCTGAAACATCAGCATTATTGATGTTTGCACATGATTTGTCTTTATTTCTTTTCTTTCTGCAGGAACATGCTGCGTCTGTTGCATTAATGCACTCCAGCCTGTTTTCCTCTTGAAATGTAACATCGTCACAGGACGTCTGAAAAGGTCAGGAATCTACAAAATATAGGCCTCCAAATGTGATGTGCCATCTGCCCTGACTGTGTGACTCTGTTGGGATCTTTAAATCCAAACTTAAAACTAATCTGGTCCTAACCTTCAGTTCGCTGCTCAGTCTCTGGTGCACAGGTGCACAACGATCCACAGGTGTCCTACATGGCTACACTTGCTCTGTATGAGGGTGTGTTTGTGTTAAAGCTGTTGGTCTGTTTGTTTTTGTGACGTATTGGGAACCTTATCAGAAGTCCTTATGGGGACCAAGGACTTCTTATGTGGAAAAACATTGTGTTTAATATCCTGGTTAGGGCTGGGAAGTGTAAGTTGGTAATCATGGTTAAGGTTTGGGCTTGGCTGTCTTTAGTCTTTAGTTCCTACACTCACACAGTGAGTATCAGTCATTTTAAGAGCAAAGAATTATTCAAAATTACCAATTTACATAATTATAACAGTATATCAACATGCAGTTCATATATTCATTAAAATGTTTAATAAAGTATGTGATTTACAGGCCGTGTGGTCAATGAGTCTGTACACAGTGAGGACTTGTGGTTCGGCCATTTGTTTCAGGTTCTGTCTTGTTTACTCTGTGGTCAGTTTAGGGAGCACTTCCTGGTAAGGTATGTGTTGGCAGTGCAAACAGACGTGAACTGAAACTCGTGCACTCACTATTTTAGGTGCCACTGTAACATCTTTTTTGCAGATGCAACACATTATTTATAAAGTAACTTTATGCACGACACCACAGGAACGATTGGCTGCATCTCTGCATGTTCAGAAAGATTGACACCTTGATGTGCTGAGGTCGTTCAAACTGAACACCTGCTGCCACCACATGGGTCAGCCATAGTACAAGAGTCAAAGATAGTTCAGATGTTCAATGATGTTCAGGCCTCAGGTACATCTTCACTGAAGTCGCAGGTGTTTGCTAGCTTTAAGCTAACTTGATATTGTTGCCGCTCATCTCCTTGCTCCTCCTCTAGTTTCCTTCATTCATTGGGACCTGTGTGGTCCTAAATAATTTCATCAGGCCCAGCTGGGCCCTGGAGGCCTTGAAGAAGATGAAATAGATCAGAGGGTCCATGGCATATGTTGAGAGTTGACATCACAATGGTCAGCTCCTTCAGGTAGAACACCTCGCTCCATGAGCATTGGTATTTTTGCAATTTGTTGCCTCCGGTTTCAGAGTGTAATCTCACTGTGGTAAATGTGGACAGCTGTACTCGAAAGCAAACAAGGTCAACGACAGAAGGAGGCCCAGTTTGGCGTCTGTGAATGTCCCGTAGTTCTGTTTTTGGAGTTTTTTGATGTCCATGTAAACATCTTGAATATCGTATCCCTGAGTGCACGTTGTGGTAAAGAATTGTTTCTACAAATCAACCTGTTAGTAAGTCTATGTTAAAGTCAGGTTTAGGCCGTCTACAATGAATGATGTTAGTTGAAGGTCTTAAAAAGAATGGCTGCACAAACTTGTGTATATTTCTATGTATCAGTATCTGGTCAATGGAGTGATTGTGTGGTTGTGTATTTAGTTGCTATACTCCATCGCACAGTGAGTATCAGTCAGGACGGGCTCAATGCAGGACTCACAGAGCAGATGTAATTAAAGTGAACTTTATTCAGGAATGGCAGCAGGAGTAAACTCTTCAGAAACTCTGAACAGAGTGGAAATAAAAGTACTACAAAACCTCCAGAACCTGGTCGTTAAAATACAGAAAATGAAGAAACAGTCCCAGCTAACTGGAGGAAATGCTAAAAAGGATAAAATCTGAATAATCACTCCAAATGGATGAAAACAAAGCAGCAGTCTCTGAATACTAAAGCTGAGCTATAAAGTTACAAAGAAACATCAAGGAGAAAACTCAAGCAGGACAAAACTCCAGCTGTGGCAACGGGTTGGTATGACAGGAAATGACGAGACAAAAACGCAAAACAAGACATGACCTCACCGCGGTGTGACAGCATCAGTCATTTTAAGAGCAAAGAATTGTTCAAAATTACCAAATAATTGAAGCTTTTACAGAATTATAACAAAAAAATCAATATACCAACATACAGTTCATATAATGTGATTATAATAGCAAAAATATTGATTGAAATGTTTAATAAAGTATGTGATTTACAGGCCGTGTGGTCAATGAGTCTGTACACAGTGAGGACTTGTGGTTCGGCCATTTGTTTCAGGTTCTGTCTTGTTTACTCTGTGGTCAGTTTAGGGAGCACTTCCTGGTAATGTATGTGTTGGCAGTGCAAACAGACGTGAACTGAAACTCGTGCATGTATGTGAAATGGATAAAGAGCCTGTGGTCACTATTTCAGTTGCCATTGTAACACCTTTTTCGCAGATGCAACACATTATTAATTACCACCACATGGGTCAGCCAAACTACAAGAGTCAAACTACGCGTCTGTTAGAACTTCTCTGCATGTGGCTTTAGATAAAAACGTCGGCTAAATGACTAAATGTAAATGTGAAGCCTGAACATCTTCAGTGAAGTCGTAGGTGTTGGTGCCTGTTAGCCTTAAGCTACAGAACTCCTGTTGTCGTATTGCTGTTGATTTTATTACTGCTTGTCTGCTCATCGTTGCTCCTCCTCTCGTTGTTTCCTCCATGAGTTTGGACCGGTGTGGTCCTGAAGAACTTACTCAGGCCCAGCTGGGCCCTGAAGGCCTTGCAGAAGATGAAATAGATGAGAGGGTCCAGGCAGATGTTGAGAGCTGACACCATGGTGGTCACCTCACTCATGTAAAAAAACACCTGGCTCCATGAGTCTTGCTTCTTCATGAAAGTATAGGAAAGGCGAACCAGGTGGTAAGGTACAAAGCAAACACAGAAGACGCTGACCAGCACCAACATGTTCCTGCGGGACTTGGCGAGCTTCTTGTTGCTGGAGGACGCTGGCTGCCTCTGCTGTGCCAGCAACAGCCTGCGGGAGGTGCTGTAGTAGAAGAAGACCAGGGAGACGAGGATGAACAGGAAGATGGCAACAGAGCCAATGTGGACCAGTTTGTAGAACAGGTTGACCTGTTCACTGTACAGGACGTCACAGCTCCTTCTGTTGGCAACAAAAGTTAATTCTTTTTTCTGTGTGAGGAACAACAGGATGATGTAGGCGCCCGTCGTGGTCAAGAGGAAACCCCAGGTTACTGTGGAGATGATGTGGGCAGTTTGCACTTTCTGCAAGATGTGAGTTCTTGCAGGATGGACGATCTTCAGATACCTGCAGAGAGGAGAGCCAGGGTCAGTCATAGTGAACCCTAACCTGCACAGGCACCAGATAACTGTGTGGCTCTCTCTGTAGTAGTACCGTAAATTTAAATGTTTTGGTGGCATCTCGGTTTGCCGAACTGCCAACACAGTCAAACACACCACAGTCTGCAAATAGCTTGTAGATGTAGCTGCAGGAACTGCTGCTCCTCTTCACAAAGACAATATCAAACCAGACTGAATTTATTACAAACCAATAACAAGCTGCTCTGCTTCTCCCTCAGTCCAGTCCTACCTGTTAGCTGCGATGTAGCCCATGAAAATGATGCTGGCGTACATGTTCATATAGAAGGTGGAGGTACCAAAGCTGCAGAAGACCTGGAAGATGTAGATGGAGCTGCTGGCATAGTTTGCAATTCGGATGAGGAGACAGAGGGTGATCAGGAAGTCGGCCACTGCCAGGTTCTTCAGGTACATGGTCATGTTGCTGGATGCCTGCTGCTGAGGTCGGCAGAAGTAAACCTTCAGGGTGAAACCATTGAGGATCAAACCAACCTACAGAGGAAACAGAGACAAGACAGGAAGTGGATTTACAACATTTACAGGATTTGATGTGACAGCTGGGGTTAGCTCTTTAAGACAGACAGAGAATGTGAACATTTGAGACTCACCAGGAACATCAGACTGTAGATCACCATGAAGAAGACATGGCCTGAGGTGTCGACCTGTTCACAGGGAGTCGAACTGTTGGATACTGAGGACTGGTTGAAGGACGGGGTCACTCCCACTCCTCTAAGGTCACCCATGTTTCTGGATGTTCTGAGAGAGTTGAACCCAAACAATGATCTCTGAAATGTTAGAAAACAGTCTGAACATCATCTGTCTGCATACAGGAATTGGTTAAAGCTGAAAGGGAAGTGACAGACCATCACAGCAGCAACAGAGAAACCCTCAACATGTTCTCTAAATGTACCCTGAAATACACCACAGGTTATTAACTGTTTAAAGTACCACCAGGGCTCAGAATCAGCTCCAGTAAACTGGTCTAAAGGTTGTTAACTGGAACTGATTCCCCACATCTCATCGATCAGCAGTTAAAGGTACATACATATTCCCAGATCTGTTTGTAAAAGTTTACATGTATTATCATTTTCTGGTTGAGCCTGTGGTCAACAGCAGTTAGTTCCCAGGACTGAGCTAATGAACAATTGTTCACATTGTTTTAAAACCTATAATTATACATTTCCCCAAGAGTTCTCATTCACATTCAGTTCACAGTCAGTTTGTGTTCTTACATGCTGAATTTGAACTTCACAAAAAAATGTAATTCAAAATAAAAAGGATTCAAATGAAATCAATACAAATAAAACACAAACTTGTTTTGAAAGCTTTTGATGTCTGCATCAAATATCTTAAATATATTATCTTTGAGTGCACTAAAATATATTACATCATCATTAAAAAATAAATGAATTTTAAATACATCTCATCACACATAGCAGTGTTTCCAAAAGAGTGCTTCGGCAAAGTACTTCTACTTTACTTCCTGAACCAATGCTACTGTTTGTGACCACAGATCAGTTAACAAATAACAGTTAACAAACGACATACAAAAAGTAGTAAAAAGTCTTCTATGTGTAATTATTGTTGTAATTTACAGTACTCAGCTCACACAACAGCTGATGTCTAATGTTGTGCAGTAAAAGTATAAAGAACAGAGTTATCTGCAGCACTCACCTCTCTGTCTGTGTGTCTGTGTGAAATGTTGTGGTTAAAGTTTACTTTCTTTTATGCAGTATTAATGTGGAGGGGCAGCGCCTACAGAAATAATGATGTGGTTATAACTGTTTGTTTTTTTTTCAGTTTCATCCTTCGAGTAACACTGAGAGAGAACCAGAACAGGAAATGTACTGCAAAACCAAAACTAGCACCTGAAAGAGGCTAAAAATAATTCTATTATAGTACCATGTTAGCACTATGCCAACTCTGTTGACATAAGACTGTGTGCTCGGTTGGGGCCTTTAAATACACACTTAAAACTAAGCATCACTTGTGGACAGTCTGAGTCAACTGTATCACCACTACATGATAGTACTGCATCAGTAATGAATAAAATTGTAAACCCCCTGAAAAATCTTCCATCGCTAACCCTCCAATTGTGACAATTTCAATTCCAGGCAGTTTCATGCTTAGTCAGGCACGGTATTGGTTGAAGATGCAGTCACATCTCCCTTTATTGAAAACTCTCTCTCTCTCTCTCTCTCTCTCTCTCTCCCTCCATCTGTAAACAGACCTGTTTTATTAATGCATGTTACTAACTAAACTTCTTCCCTGAGTTTCTGTGCTCTCTCGTCCAGCAGGTTCTCATGGATCATGGCTGCTGCTGTGGTCCTGCATGACGTCCACCATATATAGCATTACTGTCATTATTGCTCCCATATCTCCATCACAGTTCATAGTTAATGATTTGCTGCTGCTGTGCATCTGTGTCTCTCTATCTCAGGTTCCACTGCTGCTGTAATCATTCTATCATTCATTGTAATTGTACAATATGTTTGTGTTGATTGTTCTGTACATGTGACATCCATTGCACGTCTGTCCGTCCTGGGAGAGGGATCCCTCCTCTGTGGCTCTTCCTGAGGTTTCTTCCACATGTTTTCCCTGTTAAAGGTTTTTGTGGGCAAGTTTTTCCTCACTGGAACCGAGGGTCTAAGGACAGAGGGTGTCACTCCCTGTACAGACTGTGAAGCCTCTGCGGATAAATGTGTCTGTGACTTTGGGCTGTACAAATAAAATCTGATTTGATTTCAAGAGTGCAACAATGACAACACTGTCAAAGTGTGAAGTAATAATGAGATTTATTAAGGAAAAGAACAATGTACAATCCATAAAATCAAAAACAGTGAACTCTTGCCCTTTATGTGGGTGTATGAAAGACTGTGGAGTGAGTGTGTTTTTGTTACCTAAAGGAGACCTTCATTGTACAGAAAATGAGCTTGTCAGGACCAGTAGTCCTTATGGGGACCAAAGACGTCTCATGTGAAAAAAGAGTCCATATCTGATATCCTGATGAAGGTTAGTAAGGGTAAGTTAAGGTGTAAACAGAGGTTACACTCTTTTGGCCAAACTGCACTAATACAATCGAAGTGCTTCCACTACACAGCAGTGTAGTAGCAGCCAGGTTTATGCATTCAGTATTAATAAAGACAATTTGTTTGGCAAACCCAACATTTGAAAATGAATGCAGTCAAAACACTGCAATTCAAATGGATGGAAATTTTCGATTCTATCTTCTATTTTCTGTAATTGTGTCACAAATTTTAACTGAATTGACTGTGAATGAATTGGTTGGTTCATGAGATAAGACATATACATCCATGTTTAATACCAATAGTATGAATAAGATTGCGGTACAGGTAAACTCCAGGAAAGAGTTGATATTGTGTTGTATCGGATGTTGGTGTCTGCTAGCCTGAAGCTACAGAAGAACTTCCTGCTTCAGTGTCCTCCTGTTAATTTTGACAGCGCTCGTCTGCCTGTCGCTGTTCACCCTCATTGTGTCCTTCATTCAATGGGACCTGTGTGGTCCTGAACAGCTTCCTCAAGCCCAGCTGGTCCCTGAAGGCCTTGCTGAAGATGAAATAGATGAGAGGGTCCAGACAGACGTTGAGAGATGACATAATGATGGTCAGCTCCTTCAGGTAGAACATCACCTGGTTTAGTGAGCATTGGCTCCTCAGGAAAGCATGGGAAAGTCGAACCAGGTGGTAAGGTACAAAACAAACACAGAAGATGCTGACCAGCACCAACACGTTCCTGCGGGACTTGGCGAGCTTCTTGTTCCTGGAGGACGCTGGCTGCCTCTGCTGTGCCAGCGACAGCCTGCGGGAGGTGCTGTAGTAGAAGAAGACCAGGGAGACGAGGACGAACAGGAAGATGGCAGCACAGCTGAACTGGACGATTTTGTAGAACAGACTGAACTGGTCACTGTACAGGTGTCTACAGCTCCTTGTGCCAGGAACAGGTGTCAGTTCTTTCTTCTGCATGAGGAACAACAGGATGATGAAGGTGCTCGTTATGGTCAAGAGGAAACCCCAGGTTACTGTGGAGATGATGTGGGCAGGTCGCACTTTCCCCAAGATGTGAGTTCCTAAAGGATGGACGATTGTCAGATACCTGCAGAGAGGAGAGCCAGGTGTTAGTGAATGAATCAGCACTGGCATCAGATAACTGTGTGGCTGAGGACAGTAACGTCTGACAGATAGTGTCATGAACCTCCTACTATGATGAGGGATGATCTTTCCAGGTTACCATCACTATGACAGTCTCTCATCCACAGTGCAGTCCTAAAATCACTTACCAGGCAGTTCAGCAACTGACCTCACCTATGTTGCCCTAATGACTTACATGAGGACAGGTGGGTCAACAACTCACAGGTGTCCTAAATTACCACTAAGCCCCCAAAGCTGAACAAGCTGCTCTGCTTCTCCTTCAGTCCAGTCCTACCTGTTAGCTGCGATGTAGCCCATGAACATGATGCTGGCGTACATGTTCATAAAGAAGGTGGCAAGACCAAAACTGCAGAAGACCTGGTGTATGTAGATGGAGCTGCTGGCGTAGTCGGCTATTCGGATTGGGAGACATATACTGATCAGGAAGTCAGCAGCTGCCAGGTTCTTCAGGTAGATGGTCATACTGCCAGTCATCAGCTGCTGAGGTCGGCAGAAGTAAACCTTCAGGGTGAAACCATTGAAGATCAAACCAACCTACAGAGGAAACAGAGACAAGACAGGAAGTGGATTTACAACATTTACAGGATTTGATGTGACAGTTGGGGTTAGCTCTTTAAGACAGACAGAGAATGTGAACATTTGAGACTCACCAGGAACATCAGACTGTAGATCACCATGAAGAAGACATGGCCTGAGGTGTCGACCTGTTCACAGGGAGTCGAACTGTTGGATACTGAGGACTGGTTGAAGGACGGGGTCACTCCCACTCCTCTAAGGTCACCCATGTTTCTGGATGTTCTGAGAGAGTTGAACCCAAACAATGATCTCTGAAATGTTAGAAAACAGTCTGATCATCATCTGTCTGCATACAGGAATTGGTTAAAGCTGAAAGGGAAGTGAGACAACATCACAACAGAAATAATCGCAACATGTTTACTTAATGTAGACTAAAACACGCCCCAGTTATCTGGAAGTCATCAGAGGTAGATGTGACATGTCGCAATACTCAGGGCTCAGAATCAGCCCCAGGAAATGTATGTAAAACTGGTCCAAAGGCTTCTAACTGGAGCTGATTCCCAACCCAAACATCCCGACAACGGGTCACCAGATGAATCTGAGAAGAGAGAAAGTTGTACTTGTACTCACATCTTTGTTTTTTGTAATTAAACTGTTTTGGGGTTCTTTGTTTTTTAACTTCATCTGGCCTCTGATATGATTACATTTTTGGTGCAACTGCTTCTACATGTCAAAATTTAGTTTAGCTTAGTTTAAAATGATTGTCTTAAAATGCCATAAGTTGAGACAAATAAGTAGTAAGGAAGATATCCTCACCTTATATCTGAAATGCCTTCAAGTGTAATTTGTGGGACTAAATTGTTTTTATAAAACAACCCGTCAGTCACAGAGAACGTCACATCATCAGTGAAGAAAATCACTGTAAAAATACATATATTAACAGCCACACCAGTGTTTTCCAAACCAGGGCACGGAGAAAGTATTTGTACTTCTGCTTTACTTCCTCGACCAACGGTACTGTTTGTGCCCACAGCAGTAAATATAATTACATATAGTTTTATGTATGTGAATATTCTTGTAATTTACCGTACTTAGGTCATAAAATAACTGCTGTCCATTATTAATCCAGTGAAAGTACAAAGTACAGAGTTATCTGCAGCACTCACCTCTGTGTGTGTCCGTGTGAATATGTGGTACGTGATAAAAAATTATGTGACTATATTCTATACAGATCTTGCATAGATTGGGAGGTTCTACAGAGAAATGGCGTGGTTTGAGCTGTGATTTTATCAGAGCTTCCTGCTGCTGAACAGTTTAGGCGTTTAGAGATTAAAAATACTCGCAGTTGTCAAGAAATAATCCAGAAGAGAACATAAAACAACAAACTATCAAATTAAACAAACATGTAAATGAGCTTACTAAATGCTACAGTTGCCAAGAAATAGCCTGGATGGAAGAAAATCAGTTTTGCACAGACTGAATGAACAACATGTTAAGAGCTTTCGTTGCCTGGAATTTTTTTTTTTTAAAGTGTAATTCATATTGATCACAATAATAATAATCAGTATTTCATGTTTTCGTCATTCACACCACACTCCAGTGGTCACATGACATCATTACACTCCTGTCTATGGACGACGCAGTCACATGACTATGAAAAAGTTTCATGACAGTCAGATGTTTCAGGTGTGAAGGCAAACAGATCAGAGTGTGTGAAATCATGTGTGTACACCACCCTCTGCTGGTCACAGTATTGATACACAGTATATTTGTAGTTTGAAGGAAATACTGTGTGTTTGTGTACTACATCACATCTGTATATATCAGTACTGTATGATTGCACTACTGCATCTCTGTAATTCATTGGCATGAGTGTAACAAAGACAATATTGCCAAAGTGTCAAATAATAATGACATTTATTGCAAAAAAGAAAAATATATGATTCACATAATCATGAAAACAAGAAACACTTGCTCTGTGTGTATTGTAACGGGTCAACTAGGGAAAAAAACTGGGGTGCCAGTCAGAGTCAAGTCAAGTAAAATAAGTAGAACAGAATAAATCCCAATATATCCACACAGAATAATAACCAGGCAGATCAGCACAGCAATAATACACAGAGCAATCGTCATAGACTCAAAAGGCGATTTTCATAATGTTTATTTTCCACAATGCTTCCCTCTAGTACAAACAAAAGAAAAGAAAAGATTCAGTTCATTCCTTTCGGGATCCGCACGTTCCGGTTTTCACAATGCCACAGTTCAGTCCAGGGCATGTGCCGCCACAAATACCAACTCAAAAATCCGCTCCGGGTTTTACTGCGGACACCCACCAAAATAAACACAAAATAAACCAGCGTCTCTCGTCGCGGTGCAGCAAACAAAAATAAACCAGCGTCTCTCGTCGCGGTGCAGCAAACAATATGAAAGGAAACAAAAATGCACAATGGGTACTCACTGTACCTAAGTTTATAAAGTCAGTCAGTCAGTCAGTCGGTCGGCCTTCTTCCACCGGAACCGGCACCTCCCGACTCCTGAAACAGCTGATTCCAATGAACTAAATAGACAATCCAATAGCGGGTCAACGGGACTCCAGCGACGCGGATATAAGACCGACGTGGATTTAACTGCACGCTTAAAGACGCCATCGCTCTCTCCGTGGCCTCTCCTCTTCCTCCCTCCCTCTCTCCCACCGGTAACTTGCACTTGTCCTGAATCCTCTTCCTGGAGGACGGATTCAAACTGCGCGGGCTGCGGTGCTTTATTCCCATTGGAGTAGGAGCTGAATGTGGGTGCAGGACGAGGTGAGTTTTAATGAAAAGGTGTGTGGCAACGTGATTCAGACTGAGCACGCTACACCTATGTATTACAGCTGTTGGCGTGTTTGTTTTTGTTACGTATTGGGGACCTTGCCTAGAACACACACTGAACTTCTCAGGACTTGTAGTCCTGAAGGGGACCAATGACTTCTTCTAATGTGGAATAAGGTTGTGTTGAAGATCCTGGTTGGGGTTGGTAAGTGTAAATTACAGTGAGGTAAATTAAGGTGTGAATTGTGGTTATTTTAGGGTTTGTGTTTCCATGGTGGATGAAGTCAACTGAATGTCCTAACAAGGATAGCTGCACAGATTTGTGTATGTTTGTGTGTATCAGTATCTGGTCAGTGAAGGCATTGTGTGGTTGTGTATTTAGTTCCTACACTCTATCACACAGTGAGTATCAGTTATTTTTAGACCAGCAATTATTTAAAATTACTAAATAATCATATAATGTGATTATAATAGCAAAAATATTCATTAAAATGTTTAATAAAGTATGTGATTTACAGGCCGTGTGGTCAATGAGTCTGTACACAGTGAGGACTTGTGGTTCGGCCATTTGTTTCAGGTTCTGTCTTGTTTACTCTGTGGTCAGTTTAGGGAGCACTTCCTGGTAATGTATGTGTTGGCAGTGCAAACAGACCTGAACTGAAACTCGTGCATGTATGTGAAATGGATAAAGAGCCTGTGGTCACTATTTCAGTTGCCACTGTAACACCTTTTTCGCAGATGCAACACATCATTAATTACCACCACATGGGTCAGCCAAACTACAAGAGTCAAACTACGTGTCTGTTAGAACTTCTCTGCATGTGGCTTTAGATAAAAACGTCGGCTAAATGACTAAATGTAAATGTGAAGCCTGAACATCTTCAGTGAAGTCGTAGGTGTTGGTGCCTGTTAGCCTTAAGCTACAGAACTCCTGTTGTCGTATTGCTGTTGATTTTATTACTGCTTGTCTGCTCATCGTTGCTTCTACTCTCGTTGTTTCCTCCATGAGTTTGGACCGGTGTGGTCCTGAAGAACTTACTCAGGCCCAGCTGGGCCCTGAAGGCTTTGCTGAAGATGAAATAGATGAGAGGGTCCAGACAGACATTGAGAGATGACACCATGATAGTCAGCTCCTTCAGGTAGAACATCACCTGGCTCAGTGAGCATTGGCTCCTCAGGAAAGCGTGGGGAAGGCGAACCAGGTGGTAAGGTACAAAGCAAACACAGAAGACGCTGACCAGCACCAACATGTTCCTGCGTGACTTGGCGAGCTTCTTGTTACTGGAGGACGCTGGCTGCCTCTGCTGTGCCAGCGACAGCCTGCGGGAGGTGCTGTAGTAGAAGAAGACTAGGGAGACGAGGACAAACAGGAAGATGGCAGCACAGCCGAAGTGAGTGATTTTGTTGAACAGACTGAACTGGTCACTGAACAGATCTTTACAACTCCTTATATTGTGAACAGAAGTCAGTTCTTTCTTCTGCATGAGGAACAACAGGACATTGGTGGTGAGTGTCATGGTGAAGAGGAAACCCCAGGTTACTGTGGAGATGATGTGGGCAGGTCGCACTTTCTGCAAGATGTGAGTTCCTAAAGGATGGACGATCTTCAGATACCTGCAGAGAGGAGAGCCAGGTGTTAGTGAATGAATCAGCACTGGCATCAGATAACTGTGTGGCTGAGGACAGTAACGTCTGACAGATAGTGTCATGAACCTCCTACTATGATGAGGGATGATCTTTCCAGGTTACCATCACTATGACAGTCTCTCATCCACAGTGCAGTCCTAAAATCACTTACCAGGCAGTTCAGCAACTGACCTCACCTATGTTGCCCTAATGACTTACATGAGGACAGGTGGGTAAACAACTCACAGGTGTCCTAAATTACCACTAAGCCCCCAAAGCTGAACAAGCTGCTCTGCTTCTCCTTCAGTCCAGTCCTACCTGTTAGCTGCGATGTAGCCCATGAACATGATGCTGGCGTACATGTTCATATAGAAGGTAGCAACACCAAAACTGCAGAAGACCTGGTGTATGTAGATGGAGCTGCTGGCGTAGTCGGCTATTCGAATGGGGAGACTCAGGGTGATGATGAAGTCAGCAGCTGCCAGGTTCTTCAGGTAGATGGTCATACTGCTGGTCGTCAGCTGCTGAGGTCGGCAGAAGTAAACCTTCAGGGTGAAACCATTGAGGATCAAACCAACCTACAGAGGAAACAGAGACAAGACAGGAAGTGGATTTACAACATTTACAGGATTTGATGTGACAGTTGGGGTTAGCTCTTTAAGACAGACAGAGAATGTGAACATTTGAGACTCACCAGGAACATCAGACTGTAGATCACCATGAAGAAGACATGGCCTGAGGTGTCGACCTGTTCACAGGGAGTCGAACTGTTGGATACTGAGGACTGGTTGAAGGACGGGGTCACTCCCACTCCTCTAAAGTCACCCATGTTTCTGGATGTTCTGAGAGAGTTGAACCCAAACAATGATCTCTGAAATGTTAGAAAACAGTCTGAACATCATCTGTCTGCATACAGGAATTGGTTAAAGCTGAAAGGGAAGTGGGACAACATCACAACAGAAATAATCGCAACATGTTTACTTAATGTAGACTAGAACACGCCCCAGTTATCTGGAAGTCATCAGAGGTAGATGTGACATGTCGCAATACTCAGGGCTCAGAATCAGCCCCAGGAAATGTATGTAAAACTGGTCCAAAGGCTTCTAACTGGAGCTGATTCCCAACCCAAACATCCCGACAACGGGTCACCAGATGAATCTGAGAAGAGAGAAAGTTGTACTTGTACTCACATCTTTGTTTTTTGTAATTAAACTGTTTTGGGGTTCTTTGTTTTTTAACTTCATCTGGCCTCTGATATGATTAGTCAGTCACAGAGAACGTCACATCATCAGTGAAGAAAATCACAGTAAAAATACATATATTAACAGCCACACCAGTGTTTTCCAAACCAGGGCACGGAGAAAGTATTTGTACTTCTGCTTTACTTCCTCGACCAACGGTACTGTTTGTGCCCACAGCAGTAAATATAATTACATATAGTTTTGTGTATGTGAATATTCTTGTAATTTACCGTACTTATAGGTCATAAAATAATTATTAATCCAGTGAAAGTACAAAGTACAGAGTTATCTGCAGCACTCACCTCTGTGTCTGTGTGTCCGTGTGAATATGTGGTACGTGGTAAAAAATTATGTGACTATATTCTATACAGCGTTCACACAGATTGGGAGGTTCTACAGAGAAATGACGTGGTTGTAACTGTGGTTTCATATCAGCTTCCTGCTGCTGAACAGTTTAGATACTAAAAAACTAAAAAATACTTTGACAAGAAATAATCTGGAACAGAACATAAAACAACAAATTATTTAGTTTTTACACAAATTAAACAAAAAACATGTGAATGAGCTTTTGAGCTGCTGGATTTTGGATTTTGTTACCTTTTTAAAAGAACATTCAGATCAAATCAGGTTTCATTTGTACAGCCCAAAGTCACAGACACATTTATCCTCAGAGGCTTCACAGTCTGTACAGGGAGTGACACCCTCTGTCCTTAGACCCTCGGTTCCAGTGAGGAAAAACTTGCCCACAAAAACCTTTAACAGGGAAAACATGTGGAAGAAACCTCAGGAAGAGCCACAGAGGAGGGATCCCTCTCCCAGGACGGACAGACGTGCAATGGATGTCACATGTACAGAACAATCAACACAAACATGTCGTACAATTACAATGAATGATAGAATGATTACAGCAGCAGTGGAACCTGTGATAGAGAGACACAGATGCACAGCAGCAGCAAATCAATCATATTACTGCATGTGAGGTCGAAGGACACATCCAACCCGACAGAGCAGCCAGCTAACATTACTCACGTTGGAGGTTTTTGATGTCATCAAATATCTTAAACTCTTATCTTGAAGGGGAATTTGTGGTAAGAAATTGTCTCTTCAAAACAACCCATCAGTCACAGAGAACATCACATCGTCTGTGAAGAAAATCACATTAGAAATACATATATTAACAGCCACACCAGTGTTATCCAAATGAGGACAAAGTACTTCTACTTCTACTGTACTTCCTCGACCAGTGCTACTGTTTGTCACCACAGCAGGTAAACAGACCTTAAATTTTCATTAGTTAACAAACATACTAAATGCTACAGTTGCCAAGAAATAGTCTGGATGAAAGAAAATCAGTTTTGCACAGACTGAATGAACAACATGTTAAGAGCTTTCGTTGCCTGGAATTTTTTTTTTTTTAAAGTGTAATTCATATTGATCACAATAATAATAATCAGTATTTCATGTTTGCGTCATTCACACCACACTCCAGTGGTCACATGACATCATTACACTCCTGTCTATTGACGACGCAGTCACATGACTATGAAAAAGTTTCATGACAGTCAGATGTTTCAGGTGTGAAGGCAAATAGATCAGAGTGTGTGAAATCATGTGTGTACACCACCCTCTGCTGGTCACAGTATTGATACACAGTATATTTGTAGTTTGAAGGAAATACTGTGTGTTTGTGTACTACATCACATCTGTATATATCAGTACTGTATGATTGCACTACTGCATCTCTGTAATTCATTGGCATGAGTGTAACAAAGACAATATTGCCAAAGTGTCAAATAATAATGACATTTATTGCAAAAAAGAAAAATATATGATTCACATAATCATGAAAACAAGAAACACTTGCTCTGTGTGTATTGTAACGGGTCAACTAGGGAAAAAAACTGGGGTGCCAGTCAGAGTTTGCACTACTGCATCTCTGCACCTCAGTTTATGGAGCAGTTCCTGGTAATGTATGTGTTGGCAGTGCAAACAGACGTGAACTGAAACTCGTGCATGTATGTGTAATGGATAAAGAGCCTGTGGTCACTATTTTAGGTGCCACTGTAACACCTTTTTTGCAGATGCAACACATTATTAATAAAGTAACTTTATGCACGACACCACAGGAACGATTGGCTGCATCTCTGCATGTTCAGAAAGATTCACATCACGATGTGCTGAGGTCGTTCAAACTGAACAGAATCTGCTGCCACCACATGGGTCAGCCAAAGTACAAGAGTCAAAGATATGACTAGGTGTTGGTGTCCGTTTCAGCTACAGAACACCTGTCTCCTTTGTCAATGTGACAGCACTCGTCCTCTCATCGTTGCTCCTCCTCTCGTTGTTTCCTCCATGAGTTTGGACCTGTGTGGTCCTGAAGAACTTCCTCAAGCCCAGCTGGGCCCTGAAGGCCTTGCAGAAGATGAAATAGATGAGAGGATCCAGACAGACATTGAGAGCTGACACCATGATGGTCAGCTCCTTCAGGTAGAACAACACCTGGCTCACTGAACATTGGCTCCTCAGGAAAGTATAGACAAGTCGAACCAGGTGGTAAGGTACAAAGCAAACACAGAAGACGCTGACCAGCACCAACATGTTCCTGCGGGACTTGGCGAGCTTCTTGTTCCTGGAGGACGCTGGCTGCCTCTGCTGTGCCAGCGACAGCCTGCGGGAGGTGCTGTAGTAGAAGAAGACCAGGGAGACGAGGACGAACAGGAAGATGACAGTGGAGATGGGGTAGACAATTTTGAAAAACAGGTTGATCTGTTCACTGAACAGGTTGTCACATCTTGTTGTGCTTTGAACAGATGTCAATTCTTTGTTCTGCGTGAGGAACAACAGGATGATGAAGGTGCTCACTGTGGTCAAGAGGAAACCCCAGGTTACTGTGGAGATGATGTGGGCAGGTCGCACTTTCTGCAAGATGTGAGTTCCTAAAGGATGGACGATCTTCAGATACCTGCAGAGAGGAGAGCCAGGTGTTAGTGAATGAATCAGCACTGGCATCAGATAACTGTGTGGCTGAGGACAGTAACGTCTGACAGATAGTGTCATGAACCTCCTACTATGATGAGGGATGATCTTTCCAGGTTACCATCACTATGACAGTCTCTCATCCACAGTGCAGTCCTAAAATCACTTACCAGGCAGTTCAGCAACTGACCTCACCTATGTTGCCCTAATGACTTACATGAGGACAGGTGGGTCAACAACTCACAGGTGTCCTAAATTACCACTAAGCCCCCAAAGCTGAACAAGCTGCTCTGCTTCTCCTTCAGTCCAGTCCTACCTGTTAGCTGCGATGTAGCCCATGAACATGATGCTGGCGTACATGTTCATATAGAAGGTGGCAACACCAAAACTGCAGAAGACCTGGTGTATGTAGATGGAGCTTGTAGTAGTAGAGTAGTAGATGGCGTAGTCGGCTATTCGGATGGGGAGACTCAGGGTGATGATGAAGTCAGCAGCTGCCAGGTTCTTCAGGTAGATGGTCATACTGCTGGTCGTCAGCTGCTGAGGTCGGCAGAAGTAAACCTTCAGGGTGAAACCATTGAGGATCAAACCAACCTACAGAGGAAACAGAGACAAGACAGGAAGTGGATTTACAACATTTACAGGATTTGTTGTGACAGCTGGGGTTAGCTCTTTAAGACAGACAGAGAATGTGAACATTTGAGACTCACCAGGAACATCAGACTGTAGATCACCATGAAGAAGACATGGCCTGAGGTGTCGACCTGTTCACAGGGAGTCGAACTGTTGGATACTCCTCTGGATACTCCTCTAAGGTCACCCATGTTTCTGGATGTTCTGAGAGAGTTGAACCCAAACAATGATCTCTGAAATGTTAGAAAACAGTCTGAACATCATCTGTCTACATACAGGAATTGGTTAAAGCTGAAAAGGAAGTGACAGACCATCACAGCAGCAGCAGAGAAACCCTAAACATGTCCTCTAAATGTACTCTGAAATACACCACAGGTTATTAGCTGTCTAAAGTTGACATGTCGCAAGACGTGATGAACTACAACTCAGAATCAGCCCCAGTAAACTGGTCTACAGTTCATACAAATATAACTGGATCTGGCTCACAACCCAAACATTCCTACAACGGGTCGCCAGATAAATCTGGAGGATTTGTGGGACTAAATCGTTTGTACAAAACAACCCGTCAGTCACAGAGAACATCACATCATCAGTGAAGAAAATCACATTAAAAATACATATATTAACAGCCACACCAGTGTTTTCCAAATGAGGGCATGGGGGAAAAAATAACAATACCACAGCAAGTAAATATAATTACATATAGTCTTGTGTATGTGAATATTTTTGTAATTTACCGTACTAAAAAATTCTTTGACTATATTCTATACAGCATTGGCACAGACTGGGAGGTTCTACAGAGAAATGATGTGGTTCTAATTGTGGTTTTCATCAGAGCTTCCTGCAGCTGAGGGCAGACTAGGCATTAAAGATAACTGCAGTTCCTGAGAAACATTCCGGAACAGAACAGCAGCAAAGAAAACCTCAAGATGTAAACTGTTGAGTGCTGAGGTGCAATACATATGAATACACGGAGGACATATTAATCTGTAAATGAAGTCAGTTTCTTTCATCAGTGTGATCAAGTTATTATGTATACATATGGAGTTTGATTAAAGGCAGTGATGACTCAATGTTGTTCATCTTGATTATATCATTAAAAATTGACCACCACCTGTGTTCTTACATGCTTAATTAATTAAATTATTTAAAATAGAAAAACTAAAATTTCAAACTACAAGAATCAGTGAATGGATCCAAAGTAAAATTTTGTTTAGAAATTTTGTGGTTTTCTTGTCTTAAAAGTTAAATTTGTCACAGGTTTAGGAAAAGCTGCAACACTGAGCAGATTAGACACATAGCGAGGAAGATGTTCTCATCAAAATACATTTAAATCTTCAAGTGTATTTTATGGCAGTAATTTCTTTCTACATAACAACCAGTCAGTCATAAAGAATATCACATCATCTGTGAAGAAAGTCACATCTCATCACTGAAACCCAAGTACTCCTACTTCTTGTAACCTCAGCGAGTAAAAAGACATAAATACAAAATGCTATCAAACCTCTTATGTATCTGAATACTGTTGTAATTACACCTGATAGAGATATCTGATTTTTGTTTAATATTATTGGAGTAAAAGTACAAAGAACAGTTATCTGCACTCACCTCTCTGTGTGACCATTGAAAATGTGGTGATGACATTCTTCTATACAGCATCTATCTGTTTGGAGGGGGAGGGCATACAGAGGATAGGTTTTGTGGTTATTATAGTTGTTTCATCAGAGCTGCCTGCTGCTCAGACTGATCGAGAACAGGATAAGTGCTGCAAAACAGAAACTCTGTGTCCTGTGATGAACTCTGACTTGTCCAGGGTGTACCCCACCTCTCACCCAAAGTCAGCTGGAATAAGCTCCAGCCCCACCGTGACCCTGATGACGAGAAGAGGTTAAAGATAATGATGGATGCACACCGTCGTTATGATTACATTACGTTACATACACAGGAGGCCAGGCCCAAGTGGTGTGGAGCTGGAATGGGAGCCAGAACTGGAGCTGGGTTAAGGGACAACATAGCTCAGCAGCTTCTATGGACATGATGGCAGAGGAGCAGAGAGTGAAGAGGACGCTGACGGAGGAAGCTAAGAAGAGAAAAGGAGAGAGTGAGCGAGCAAGAAGCCGCCGGACAAGAGTAAATCTGGGACTGACTTTTAGTGGTTGGTGAGAGCTTGGTGAAATAAAAGGCTGAAAGACAGACGCCGAGCTGGGCTGACTGCTGCTGGACTAGTCAGTGATATTAGCTGCTGCTGGGTCTGCTGCTGCTGACCTGGATGATGATTGGCTGTTAGCAAAGGTGGTAGCTCGC
This sequence comes from Nibea coibor, assembly GCA_023373845.1. Taxonomy (NCBI): domain Eukaryota; kingdom Metazoa; phylum Chordata; class Actinopteri; family Sciaenidae; genus Nibea; species Nibea coibor. Next base: position 819,110 of record CM041716.1, on the reverse strand, counting down.
TAGTTTCTGATCAGAAGTGATGTAATCAGAACAAATACTCGAGTACAGCTGAACAAAGTTTTCTTTAAAAATCAAGATTCAAATCTTTTTGGGCAGCTCACTTGCAGTTGTTATATGTTGCTTGTTTATCTGTGCAAAAAAAAATTCTTCAAGAAACCTCTTTTAGCTCCTGGTTTTTGGTTTTGCAGCACATTTCTAGTTCAGTCTCAGTGTTATCAACAGCAGGAAACTCTGATAACCAACCACATTGTTGTCTACAGATCCTCCCCCTTCATTTAAATTCTCTGTAGAAGAATTTTCACAGAGAGAGAGGTGAGTGCTGCAGATAACTTTTGCTACACGTATACGCCAGTTAACTGTTAACTGGTTAACAGTTAACTAGTAATTTTCTTTACTGATGATGCGATGTTCTTTGTGACTGGCTAGATGTTTGTTTATTCAACAAAGTGCACTTATATATATTTAAGATATTAGAATTATAGTTTCACCAAAAAAGGGAATCTTTTGAAACCTCTCCTGTAAGTTTAATATTTTTTAGAACCAAGACAAGGTTAAAAAGTTTAGAGAAAAATACTACCCAAAAAATGTGAGTGATAGGACATTGTCTTTCTCTCTTTATCTGATAATTATCTGATGTTGCAGGGATGCAGTTATGAGCCTTTCTATGAACTGTAGACCAGTTTACTGGGGCTGATTCTGAGTTGTAGTTCATCACGTCTTGCGACATGTCAACTTTAAACAGTTAATAACCTGTGGTGTATTTCAGAGTACATTTAGAAAACATGTTGAGGGTTTCTCTGCTGCTGCTGTGGTGGTCTCACTTCCCTTTCAGCTTTAACCAATTCCTGTATGCAGACAGATGATGTTCAGACTGTTTTCTAACATTTCAGAGATCATTGTTTGGGTTCAACTCACTCAGAACATCCAGAAACATGGGTGACCTTAGAGGAGTGGGAGTGACCCCGTCCTTCAACCAGTCCTCAGTATCCAACAGTTCGACTCCCTGTGAACAGGTCGACACCTCAGGCCATGTCTTCTTCATGGTGATCTACAGTCTGATGTTCCTGGTGAGTCTCAAATGTTCACATTCTCTGTCTGTCTTAAAGAGCTAACCCCAACTGTCACATCAAATCCTGTAAATGTTGTAAATCCACTTCCTGTCTTGTCTCTGTTTCCTCTGTAGGTTGGTTTGATCCTCAATGGTTTCACCCTGAAGGTTTACTTCTGCCGACCTCAGCAGCTGACGACCAGCAGTATGACCATCTACCTGAAGAACCTGGCAGCTGCTGACTTCCTGACAAGCCTTAGTCTGCCCAATCGAATCATGACCTATGCTAGCAGCTCTGTCTCTATCTTCCAGGTCTTCTGCAGCTTTGGTGCCTCTGCCTTCTGTATGAACATGTACGCCAGCATCATTTCATGGGCTACATCGCAGCTAACAGGTAGGACTGGACTGAAGGAGAAGCAAAGTTTGTTATCATAAGTTTTTATATTTGACATTGTGTTCATGAAGAGGAGGGCCCACCCCTGCAGCTACATCTACGAGCCACAGACTTCTGGTGCCACCCACCTAACCCTACGTCATATTGAAACTTCTTCAGCCAAACGACACCTACATTTGATCCTTTCTGTATACTATACTATTTGCATAATGTTGCTCACAGTAATGCAGTGTTCTTTAATTTAATGTGACCTGTGATTGTCCTATAGGTTGTTACATTTCGTATATTGACCCCTGGCTCTCCTCTCTGCAGGTATCTGAAGATCGTCCATCCTTTAGGAACTCACATCTTGCAGAAAGTGCGAACTGCCCACATCATCTCCACAGTAACCTGGGTTTACCTCTTGACCACAGCGAGCACCTTCATCATCCTGTTGTTCCTCACGCAGAACAAAGCATCGACTTCTGTCCCCAACACAAGGACCTGTGAAGCTCTGTACAGTGACCAGTTCAGTCTGTTCTACAAAATCGTCCAGTTCGGCTGTGTTGTCATCTTCCTGTTCGTCCTCGTCTCCCTGGTCTTCTTCTACTACAGCACCTCCCGCAGGCTGTCGCTGGCACAGCAGAGGCAGCCAGCGTCCTCCAGCAACAAGAAGCTCACCAAGTCCCGCAGGAACATGTTGGTGCTGGTCAGCGTCTTCTGTGTTTGCTTTGTACCTTACCACCTTGCTCGCCTTCCCTATGTTTTCTTGAGTAGCCAATGTTCACATAGCCGGGCATTCTTCTACATGAGTGAGCTGACCATCATGGTGTCAGCTCTCAACGTCTGTCTGGACCCTCTCATCTATTTCATCTTCTGCAAGACCTTCAGGGCCCAGCTGGGCCCGAGGAAGTTCTTCAGGACCACACAGGTCCCAATGAATGAAGGAAACAATGAGAGGGGGAGCAACAAACAGGAGACGAGTGGCAACAAAATAAACAGCAATACGACAACAGGCATTCTGTAATGGACATCTACGACTTCACTGAAGATGTTCAGGCTTCAGGCTTCTAACAGACGTGTTTGACTCTTCTCCTCTGACCCATGTGGTGGCAGCAGATTCTGTTTAGTTTGGATCTTTCTGAACATGCAGAGGTGCAGCCAGTCATTGTTGTTCTGTTTGTTCAGGAAAGAAGGAAATGTCATGCCTTGCTGTATGTTACTTTATTAATGATGTGTTGCATCTGCAAACAAGGTGTTACATTGGTGACCACAGGCTCTTTCAGTTGTCGTCTGTTTGCACTGCCAACACATATTTCCAGGAACTGCCCTCTAAACTGACAATGGTAAAAAAAGGAGAACCTGAAAGAAGTGACCAAACCACCGTCTTCACCTTCCACAGCCTCAGCCAGCAAGCAGCCTGCAATCTATATGATTTATTAAAGGTTTTACCAGAAGCTCAAAATACGAGTCAGTAGCATTGTATTGTATTTTACTTCTTTAGTTGTAATGCTGTTACACAGCTGGAGCTCTTAATGATGAGCTGACCGGTTCTTCTCATCCAGCACATTCCCACGTTAACCTGCACACGACAAATAAACCTTAAAAAACTGGAAATAAAAAATGATGTTCTGCCACATTAGGAACAGACTGTTGTCTCCTTAGGGACTACTGAGGTCCTGATGAGGTGAAGGTGAAGGTCCACATACTCACAGACTTCCACTGTCTTATACAAAATTGTACATTTTTCTTAATAAATCTCATTATTACTTTACTTTAACAATATTGTCTTTGTTACACTGAAGTGCATTCACCAACCAGATACTGATACACACAAACAGACACAAGATGGCGCAGCTGTCCTTGTTAGGACATTCAGTTAACTCCATTCATTGTGGACAGTCTATTCCAGGGGTCTTCAAGCAGGGGTCCCTGAACCTCGCTCTTGGCTACTGTAAGCACCAACTAATATCTGCAACAAGTCCCTCACTATCTGGCCATTACTACAGGAAATCTGTCCAGACTCAACACCTTCCAATGAAATATGTAAGTATTAAACTGATCTAAAGAGTCTCACGTGACTTCATGTGTGCCACAAAACCAAATCAGCTGAATTTACCAGAAATACGAGCACATAGTCACAACAGTAACGTGACCGCAGCAGAGTCAGGTCTTGCATGTTTGATGCCCCGTTATCAAAGTCCACTTTCACTTCCACATCAGGACTTCTACTTTCTGTCTTTCTCTTTGTGTCTCTTTCTCTCCTTTAAACCCTCGACAATAAACAAAACAATGTGTATCCTACGTGTTATTTAATAACATATAATGTCATTTATTCACAATATATTTACATAATTTTGCATATATATACATTTATTTTCATCAACTTTAAAATATCACATTATAACATCACTTGATCACAAGAGAATTAGAAACACTGTCATTGTGAATTACTTAAATGATTTACATCCAGAAAACAGTCAGTGCCAACTTATCATCTTTTAATTATTTACACACAACTCAAAATTTCAAAATTTGCTTTAGCCTGACAGCTTAGCTTAGCCTTGCTAACAGAACCGGGCTCAGCAGCAAAGCAGTCCAGGTCCAAACACAGTCTCTGAGACCAACAGGGAATAACGTTACAGTACCGAGTTGATTTACAGACTTTATGATGGAAACACTGATCAGTAGCAGCAGAGCTAATTGTGGTGGCCGTGTAGCTATCTGAACTGACTCAGCCCGGCATGCCAGGAGCCAAACCCAACAAGAAAACCACCTCGATAGGCTGCTGTGTTCACTGTTAGACTGGACACTGCCGGTTCAGAGGTTCTGTTGCTGTGTTCACTGTTAGACTGGACACTGCTGGTTCAGAGGTTCTGTTGCTGTGTTCACTGTTAGACTGGACACTGCCGGTTCAGAGGTTCTGTTGCTGTGTTCACTGTTAGACTGGACACTGCTGGTTCAGAGGTTCTGTTGCTGTGTTCACTGTTAGACTGGACACTGCTGGTTCAGAGGTTCTGTTGCTGTGTTCACTGTTAGACTGGACACTGCTGGTTTGGAAGTTGTGTTCGGGCCCACAGTCCAAAAAAAGTATCAAGTAGCACTAGCTGCAGTTCTTAGCAGTGGCAGCGCAATCACTATTAGCTACTGTAAGCACCAGTCAGTACAAACTGAGTCCTTCCCTATATGACAGTTTTTAAAGGAAACAATTAAAACTTATGACATCACTCTGCTTCCTGTTTCATGGGGACTTTCATGGCTAGTAATTTTGTCCTCTCCTCTCTCATTTACTTGTCTCCCCATCCTTGTCTCCTTTCCCCTTAAATGTTGCTCAGACTCTGGGCGGTGGTCAGAGATCTCCTCCTCCCTCTTCCCGACAGTTTTCTCAGCAGCGACTCTCTGAAGGTTCTGCACATCAGGAAGTAGATGATGGGGTCGAGGCAGACATTGAGTGCTGACAGGAAGAGCGTTCCCTCCTTCAGCTGGAACAGCAGGAAGCGGGTGTGCTGGCTAAAGTCTGATGCCGGCATCTGGCTCAGAGTGTAGGGCACGCGGCACACATGGTACGGCACGAAGCAGATGAAGAACACTGCCAGGATGCTGAAAATGCTGCGGTTCGACTTGCGCCGGGCATCGCTGTTATTTTGGCGCACACGGCGGTATGACTGGTAGACCCGGCAAGCAATGGAAGCATAGCAGAAGGCAAGGATCAGCAGTGTCACCCAGAACAGGCTCACACTGAAGAAGGTGGACACCCGGTGCCACTGCACGCCCAGTGGCGTCTTCAGCTTCATGCAGTGTCGCGCGTTCCCCTCGTGGGCCGGCCGGCTGGTCAGAAGGACATTGGGTAAGACGCAGAGGAGGAGGAGGCTCCAGGTGAGGACCGCCAGAACCCGGGCGAATCCGACACTCTGCAGGAGGTGCAGTAAGGATACCCCACCTGACCGGGACATGCAGGAGGTGGAGGTGGAGGAGGAGGTGTGTCGGACGATCTTGACATAGCGCTCGAGGCTGATGAAGCATATGAAGAGAATCCCGACATACATGGAGGAGTAGAACAGCACGGCAGTGTAGCGGCACATAATCACATGGAGGTGCCATCCACCAAGGTCCAGCTGAGCCGCCAAACGGAAGGGGAAGGTGGACAGCATAAGGAGGTCAGCCACCACCATGTTCTTCAGGTAGACCACCAGACCCGACTCACTGGGCACTCTGAAGAAGATCCAGGCAGCCACGCCGTTCAGGGACATCCCCACAACAAAGATCATGAAATAGAGCGGCGGCAGGACCTGGTGGGTGAGGATGCTGCTGTAGGACGATTGGTTGGTGGAGTTGAGGGCCTCCATCCCTGGAAACACACAAACAAACACAGGTTGAATGTCATGGTAACAGACAGGTTGGTTGCTTCTTGTTTATATAAATAAAACCTGATTCTGATGAAGACGATCGTGATTCTTCCTCTTGAAGATACATTTAGTGCCATGAAGGAAGCTACTGAGAGTTCTTGCTTGCATGGCACATTGTTCAACCAGTTACCTCTTATTGCCACTTGGCACCATTAACAGCAGGCCAGAAATTTAGTTTTTGTACTACACGTATCTGTCTTAAATATGTTACAGCTGGTAGGAGACCCCGAGGCAGACCCAAAACTTGTTGGAGGGACTACATGGACTATGTAGACTCTAGACAAAAGCAGCTTCCGTCGGCTGAAACTCCCCAGAGACGCCTTTTATGTTCATGAAGTGAACTGTTTACACTGAGGCACATGCACAAATAAAAAGTGTCTTGAACTCTTGTTTGTCCTGCTGCTCACACATACTTCCGTCTTCTACTGATTCATCCCAGTCCAACACATACTCAGGGTCCTCCTTCATCCTCTCCTATAACAACATTTACACTCGGCTCTGACAGGAGAGGATGACACTGGCCCACTTTTTTTTTCCCAATGTGTTTATTTTAAGCTCTCAGTTCTGACCTGACCCAGTCAACTCGGACCTGGTCTGGTCCTGGTCTCAGTGACTGCACAGTTAATATCAAAAACAAAAACAAAATCTGCCTTCTGACTTCCTGTGTTTATGCTGAGCTAAATATTTTACATGTAGCAGCAGTAAAACAATTTTCAGATCATAACAAACAGAAATTCTCTGTAATGAAACAGCTGCAGTTTATAAACCCCATCCAGCTCATGCATAGCTAAACGACTGGATTCCTCTCGGATGTCCTCATAGTCGCGGGGTTAAAGTCCTCACAAAGTCATCAAGTACTCTAATATCTGGAGTAAAAAGGTCATTTCAGGTGAATATACCCTAAAATACACTGGATTAGTAACTTAATGTATTTCCTTTTTATAACTTTGTGCTCAGGGTCGAAAAAAATATTCTTTACAGCACTTTCCTGATGGACAGTGAAGTAAACTTCTGCCAACTGTAGCTGCTGTTAGCTAATGTCAGCTCAGTTTGTTAGCTGGGCTGTGTGCTCAGAGCACCGGGAGAGTGTTAGTGTCTGTACCACAGGAGGTTTGGACCACTGGGAAGAATGCCACAAAGATGCCATAATGCTATTTCTTGTGTTGTTGCATATCCTGCACTGACTTTAGCTTATTGGCACTTTTCAGTGTTGTGTCATACTTTCTGAGGCATGATGTAAGATGTGATCAGCGGCAGGAAAGATCAACTTCTGCTTTCAGCCGCACACTGATGCCCTGGCACTGGAAGTCATGCAATGATTTCAGAGAAGATAGATACATATTCAGAGGAAACACAGTCGTTGGTGTGAAGAAGTATTTGATTTGTACAGTCATTTTTACGTACTGTGTTCACTGTTAGACTGGACACTGCTGGTTCAGAGGTTCTGTTGCCGTGTTCACTGTTAGACTGGACACTGCCGGTTCAGAGGTTCTGTTGCTGTGTTCACTGTTAGACTGGACACTGCCGGTTCAGAGGTTCTGTTCGGTCTGGCCACTGGAACAAAGCCAAAAATGACTGTACAATGTCATTTTGGTTCTCAGTCTTGAGTGTTGGCTGCAGTGGTGAATCTGTGGTTTATTTCTCTTGGTGTGTGTGGGAGTGACGTTTGAAGAAAAAAACAAACTGAGATCGAATCATCTTTTCCAAGTAAGAAGTGAAGTATTTACAGAAGAAGTCATGTTACGAGAAAAGGAGGTGAAACAATCTGCACATGACATATACACATATATGTGATGTTTGGCAAAATTCTTTGGAAACGCCATTCATTATACTGTACTATACTATTATATTATACATTTATAACACGACAAAACAGCAGAGTCTTCTCAGGCTATTTAACCACTTCCTCATTCATTTGACAGAAAACTTTGAGTTAGTTTAAGTCTGAAAGATTCAGTTTATAAATCGATTAGTCAACCAACAGCAGGTTAATTAACTATTTTCATCTTCAAATAAGTTATTCTTTGTGTAAAAAAGACCAAATGTTGCAAGTTCCAGCACCTCAAACGTGGTTATTGATGCTTTTCTTTGTTAAATATGAAAGTTGATTAAATTTGATACAGGACATTTGGTTTGATTAAAAAAACAAACATTTAAAGACGTGATTTAAAGAAGTGATTCTGACACAAACACGTCTTCATAATTATTGATTTAATGCTGATTGTTTTAAGACTCCTTTGAAATGAAAGCTGACAGCAGCAGGTGGTTTAAAGTTTCATCTTCTTGTCTAAAATAACATAACTCTGTCTATGAACTCAAAGTGAGAGGACTCACCGTGTGAACAGTCTGATGCTCGCTCAGGTTCCCATACAGTTACATTCACTGACGGTCGTGAAGTGAGCTTCAGAGCTCAGAGTTTGAGCAGTTTATTTAGTCCATGTAGTTCCACTTCCTCCCGTCTTCATGGTCCCTCCCTCTCTCTCTCTCTCTCTCCCTGTCAGGTTGTACTCACACACAGCTAAATGCTAAAAGTACACTAAGTAACTTTGGGCTCCGGGTCGGGAGAAGTACGTAACGCTTTACGGCACTAAGTCACACACACCAACTATTTCACTGATTCTGGTGAAACTGGATCAGATTTTATGGAGAAAATGTTTCCTGGTTTTCCCTCTGATGTCCTCCGGCTGCTCCGCCTCGGCCTCAGGGGGATGCTGATGAGCCAGTGTCGTGCCAGAATCTGAGCTGGGCTGGCTGAGTGTGTAACCAGGCTCAGCAGCCTCTGTGGACATGATGGCAGAGGAGCAGAGAGTGAAGAGGACGCTGACGGAGGAAGCTAAGAAGAGAAAAGGAGAGAGTGAGCGAGCAAGAAGCCGCCGGACAAGAGTAAATCTGGGACTGACTTTTAGTGGTTGGTGAGAGCTTGGTGAAATAAAAGGCTGAAAGACAGACGCCGAGCTGGGCTGACTGCTGCTGGACTAGTCAGTGATATTAGCTGCTGCTGGGTCTGCTGCTGTGACCTTCAGTACAGTATATTCACCACAGTGGTCAGTCCACCTGTCTGCCTCTCAGCAGATAACAGGACGAGTTTCAGACTGATGCTCTCCCTTCGTCCATTTTTAGCTTCCCATCTTTCCACTTTTAGTCTCACTTCCTGTCTCTGTTTCAGTGTCAGCGGCTGCTCCACCTGCCTCTGTGTGCACAGCCTTATATTTAGAAACACTGTTCACCACCTTCAGTAAAGTGATGATACATATTTAGGCAATATCACACGAGATGGAGTGCTGTTATACTGAATATGAGCATGCTGATATTCAGTATAACAGAACGGCCTCAGTGAACATGTTAGCACAGGCCAGCTGAAATAAGAGTCTGCTGGCGTCTCTTTGGTGGAAATATTAGTTTGTTTCTCGTCTTGACGTTCTGATGAAATCAAACATGTTTAGTCTTGTCAGCAGCACCAAAGAGAAACCGGGTGGTAACTTCAGTAAGAGCTGAAAAAAAGTCCTAAAATCCTGCAACACACGACAGACGGCAGCTCTTCAGAGAGAAACCTCCACGTTTCACCTCAGTCCGACACACTTCACATCCTAACCCTCCAACCCAGCGTTTATATTGATGCTGAACTGACAGTGTGACAGCACTCTGACAGACAACATGGAAAGTTTCTGTAATTTGTCGTCGAAGTGTTTTTCTGTCTTCCACCCACGCCGCCTCACGCCGCTCTGGAGGAGAATGGGAGGAAGAGGAAGGAATCCAGCGGGGAAGAGGAAGATGTCAGACACGAGAGGAGGAAGTGGAGCATCTCTGTTCATCTCTGCTGAAACAACATCTGCACAGCTGCCGTGACGACGCCCGGAGAGGGCGCCGCCGGAGGGACGGGTGACCTTTGACCTTTGTTCAGATGAAAAGGATCCCCGTCCGTCCGAAGCTTTAATGAGTCAGGTCAGCGTGGTCATGGAGGAAACTGTGAATGTCTTTGAACAGATAAAGGTGATGGTCCTCATACACTCTGTACACTGCTCTGTGCTCGCACAGGAACGTGGTTATTAATCATAATGATGATGATGATGAATTGTTTAAACGTATATGAATCCTACTGTAATGTGCACCATCTCTCTCATCTCAGGGACTGGTCAAGCGAGAGTGTGTGTGTGGCAGGGACGAGCGGAGTGTGTGTGTGTGTGTGTGGCAGAGCAACAGAGCAGGTTAGCGGCAGAAGTTAAAGTACAAACAGCAGCTCCCCCGCTGCTCGACCACGGTCTGACAGCCCAGCAGGAAACGTTCACATAAGATACGGTGAGATAAGACAGACTATTGACTATTGGTTACCATGGTTACGGGAACGGCCTGACACATTACTGATTCCCCAGAACTTCACGGAAACAATGCTGAGGTCTGTACATGTTGGACTGAAGCGTGAAACAAAAGGTTTGACTGCATTCACTGAAAATGACATTGAAAAGACAAAAAAGAGAAGCAGCAGTCAGAATATCCTCAATCTGAATGTCACCTCTGCAGCCTGACCCGCGTTCGGTTCTGGACTTCCTCCATTTACACAGTGAGCACGAAGACTTTGTGTTTTTCTACAACTCCAAACTGTTGGAGCTCCAACAGGTGGAGGGCGACGCTCTGAAGCCCGTCAGCTGTTCATGTGTGGCAGAGGACTCAGCTCCAGCTGCCTGAGGTTTCCTCTGGCACCATCGTGTGGCTGAAGTCTGATTCAGAGATGAAACTTAAACGCTGCAGTTTATTTTAATGTTTAATGTAACAGTGTAACACGTCTGCTGTATTTGGATATTTCTAACTACCAAACCTATTTCCAAACCTGGAAAAAAAAGATTAAATTAAATTAATCCAATTAAAACATTTAAATCAGAATCACTTTATTGGCAGTCCATCGAGCTGTTCCAGTGATCCGGTCCGAGTTTTCTCTCCTCCCCGCTCCGCTCCTCCGGTCCGGTCCGGTCCGGTCCGGGTTTTCCCGCTCTCCTCCGCTCCTGGGCAGGAAGTGTCTCACAAACACGACCGGAAGCTGAGTTTGTGGTGAAATGGATGAAGTGTGACGGTTCTGTTGGTCCAGTAGCTGTGTGGCGTCTCGGTTCGGAGGATGTCGAACTCGGCGAGGAGCGGAGACATCATCCACCTGAATGTCGGCGGGAAGCGGTGAGCGGAGCGGCGGGGCGGGGCGCGCTAACCCGGGCTGGGAGTCCGGAGCTCGGCGGTGCATTGTGCTCCGCCCGGCAGTGGTCACCGTTAGCCGGTGTTTGCTCTGTAACGTGACGATGATTTAACCGGCTCGGTCCGGACGCAGAACTTAATAACCGAGCCTGAACCGGGTCCAAATGACGTCACGACCAGGCGAAGCTAAGCTAAGAGTTAGCCTGTGTCCGACAATGGAACCAGGGGAAACCAGCGGCGCTCGCTAACGTGAAGCTAGCCGCTATGCTAGCTGCTTCCTGTTATTAAACACGCAGTGACGTCATAGATAGAGTCTGTACGTGTGATGACGTAAAAACAGAGTTTGAATTAACGGTCAGCTCTGTCCGATAATGGAACTGGAGGAATCAGCACGTACCTGAGGTCACGTTTATCTTTTAATCAATAAACAATAATCAGTGAGACTCGTTAAATGTTAAACCCTGAATCACCTGTTTGACTCTTTCATCCAAAGTGACAGTTTGGGCTTCAGGGCACGTCGACACGCAGGAGCCGGGATCGAACCGCCGACCTCCTGAGCCACAGCGGCCCGTTGAATAACTCGTAGTAAATGTTCCTGTGCAGGACGGTGACGTAGCTCTGCTGATGTTTGTTTTCAGGTTCAGCACCTCCAGACAGACGCTCACCTGGGTGCCCGACTCCTTTTTCTCCAGGTGAGGAAAACAAACACACACAAGCTTCAGACCTGAATGAGTCTGCAGAGGAACGAGGCCGAGCTCGACCTGTGCTTTAACTCACCTGACCGCTTCGGTCTCACCTGAGCGCTTCGGTCTCACCTGAGTGCTTCGGTCTCACCTGAGCGCTGTCACAGCAGCCTGTTCCCCTCACCACACGTTACACCAGCCTTAGTTACCTGTTCACTGTAGGACTCATTTGATATCTCACCGTCAAAGCTTCACACAGACACTTTGTATCTCGAGCCTTGAAACATGAGGTGACTGCAGGTGCTTTAAGAATCTGCTTTTATTTTGTTATTTCCTGTTGAACTGTCGACTGCTTCCTGCACAGTTTAAATTAAAGTCTGCTGACTCGCTGACGATCTTTCAGCTCGAGTTCTGGAGGACAGTGAGTTTTATTTTGTCAGGTTAATGAACCCGAAGCTTCTGTTGTTACATATTTTAATTGAAGGTCTCAGAGTTCAGTTCTTCAGGTTTGTGTCACCGCCGTCGCTGAGGCGAGCTCAGACTCCTGAGATCACCTGACGTGACGTGTCGTTTCTCGTCCTCAGCCTCCTGAGCGGTCGCATCTCGACTCTGAAGGATGAAACCGGAGCCGTGAGTTTGAATCTGTTTCTCTTCGTTCACTGACTCGGCCGTCTCGTCGTGTCTCCGTCCTCACTCCGCTCTGTCTGTGTTCGTAGATCTTCATCGACAGGGACCCCTCCCTGTTCGCCACCATCCTCAACTTCCTGCGGACCAAAGAGCTCCACCCGCGCTCCATCAACGTGCACATGCTCATGCATGAGGCCGAGTTCTACGGCATCACGCCGCTCGGTGAGACGAGCCGGCAGAGACCTCCTTCTTCTTCTTGTGTTCTCTCGTGTTTCCTCCACCGTCACAAACATGCTGGTTTAATGAATAATTAATGAGTTCGTTCTTGTTCGTTAACAGTCCGTAAACTGCAGCTGTGCGATGAGCTCGACCGCTCCTCCTGTGGAAACGTCCTGTTCAACGGCTACCTGCCTCCGCCAGGTAACCCCAACCAATCAGGAGCCTCGTGTAGCTTTAACCTGAGCTGCATGAACCCAAAGCAGCGTCCTCACTTCCTGTCTGTCGTTCCCAGTGTACCCCGCGAAGCGGCGGAACCGCCACAGCGTGGCCGGGTCGCAGTTCATGGTGGGTCGAGTCGTTCCCGCCGAGAGAGCGCCGGTCAGACGCAGCAACACCATGCCGCCAAACCTGGGGAATTCTGGGATACTCGGCAGAGCCAGCACGGAGGAGAGGACGCCTGGAGGTAAATACACACACACACACACTAACAGAGGGAGTCATGGAGTTTTCTAATGTGTGTGTTTGTGTGTGTAGGTCAGGTGTCGGATCCCGGGATGGTCCGGATCATCTGTGGTCATCACAACTGGATCGCTGTGGCCTACGCCCAGTTTGTCGTCTGCTACAGGTTCAGACCTTTAATACACACACTCAACAGAACCTCAGGCTGCATCGAAGTTCTAACCCGATAACATGAAACCAAACCAAGTCCAACAACAGGGAGAATAAATGTGCAGCTGTCGTCACTTTAACAGGTTCAGACATGCAAAGTTTGTTCTGCTGCAGCTGCCGACGTTCTTCATTATTTCTTCACTTTGGCTCCAGGTTCCGTTTCGCTCGGGTCTCGTGTTCTTTTAGTTTAGGCTGCATGTAGGCCGGTACTGATCCTGAGTCATCTTTGTTGTGATTATCCTGACCGCGAGAGTTGGGACGTCTGGATAAAGATAGAAAGGAAACTTTCCTCTCGTTTCGCGCCCCACTGGAGACGTGACAGGTGACACTTTGAGAACCGCGGGGCTAAAGTTTAACCTTTAACCTCTCAGGGTGAAGGAGTCCACCGGGTGGCAGCAGGTCTTCACGTCTCCTCGTTTGGATTGGGTGATCGACAGAGTCGCTCTCAACGCCAAGGTGATGGCCGGCTCGCTGGGAGACAACGACAAGATGGTGGCTGTCGCCTCGGCGACGGAGATCATCCTGTGGGCCATCTGCCCGGACGGCAACGGAAACGAGATCGGTGAGTCCAGGCTGACCGGTTAGATCACAGATGGAGGTCGCACCAGAGCAGCTAAACCAAACAACGTCTTCCTCTCGCAGGCGTCTTCAGCCTGAACGTGCCAGTCGAGGCTCTCTTCTTCGTTGGTAACCAGCTAATCGCCACCAGCCACACCGGGAAGGTCGGGGTTTGGAACGCCGTCACCAAACACTGGCAGGTGGAGACTCGTTCAGCTATTGTCTTCTAATGTCTGTAGTTGAGCTGCTTGTATCAGCACTGACTGTGCAGCTGCTTATGACCAAAATGTCTTAGAGGACCCAAAACATACCAGATGCTCGACATGAAGACGTATCAGTGCTGTATGTCCAAGTCTAAATTCAGACTCATTCGTCGTCACTTTGAGGTTGTTCTAACAGAAAATATCACGTAGCCACTGAAAAAGATGAAGGCAGGTCAGAAAGATTCAACTGTGAGAAGAGAGGACGAGGACGACTTTCTACTTCCTGTTGTTTCATGATCCCAGCTGTGTGATGTTCTCTGCAGAATCAGGACGTGGTTCCCATCAGCAGCTACGACACCGCCGGCTCCTTCCTCATCCTGGGCTGCAACAACGGATCCATTTACTACATCGGTGAGTCACGGCTCATCTCCAACCAACAAACCTCAACATTATTACAGAAAGCCGACTTCATCAGAAGAGTTCTGAACTCACTGCTGCTGTTTGTTTGTCAGACGTTCAGAAGTTTCCTCTGAGGATGAAGGACAACGATCTGTTGGTGACGGAGCTCTACAGAGACCCGACCGAGGACGCCATCACTGCGCTCAGTGTCTACCTCACCCCTAAAACCAGTACGACTGTTTGTACGACTGCTGCTGACCTTATACTGCTAACAATACTGCTACGTATACTACTAATGCCATTAATAATACTGCGATTAATACTAATACTAGATGCTTAAAAAATAAAACACACTGACTCTGTTTTCTTTGTCACGTGATCAGGTGACAGCGGGAACTGGATCGAGATTGCGTATGGGACGAGCTCCGGGACAGTTCGAGTCATCGTTCAGCATCCGGAGACGGTCGGCTCGGGACCGCAGCTCTTCCAGACTTTCTCAGTCCACCGCAGCCCCGTCACCAAGATCATGCTGTCCGAGAAACACCTGATCTCAGGTACGAGTCACATGATGAGTTGTTTGCTCAGCGTCGGTCGCCACGTCGCTCACGTTGTTTGTGTTTGTCGTCTGTCAGTTTGTGCCGACAACAACCACGTGAGGACGTGGACGGTGACCCGGTTCAGAGGGATGATCTCCACCCAGCCGGGATCCACGCCGCTGACATCCTTCAAGATCCTGAGCCTGGACGACGTGGACGGACACGGAGGCTGCAGCGCCGGGACGGAGATCGGTAAAAACATCACAGCTCTCTTCGGCTCCTGCTCACTGTAACGCTGCTGCTGTCCAGCAGGGGGCACGCTGTGCTGAAGGAGTCCATGAAAACCCAAAATTTAAGTTGGTTAGTTTAGGTCACGGGGTCAGAGGCCGTCACATGATCAGTGTGTGTTCCTGTTTCAGGTCCGTACGGAGAAAGAGACGACCAGCAGGTGTTCATCCAGAGAGTCGTACCGGACACCGACAAACTGTACGTGAGGCTGTCGTCCAACGGGAAGAGGTGAGCGACCGATGACCGAGCGACTTCACTCTGATCTGAGTGTCAGTAAAAATCGTAAAAGACAACAAGGACTCATGGAGATCACCATTTCTTGGTGTGTTTCAGGGTGTGTGAGGTGCGCTCGGTGGACGGCACCTCCATCACGGCCTTCATGGTCCACGAGTGCGAGGGCTCGAGTCGGATCGGCTCGCGGCCTCGGCGGTACTTGTTCAGCGGTCACAGCAACGGCAGCATCCAGATGTGGGACCTGACGACTGCCATGGACATCGCCGGGAAGGTCGACATCAGAGGTCAGACTCTTCACTGATTGGTTCGTCATGTTTGTATGTGAGCTCTGTGATTGGTCAGTGAGTGATGTGGGCTCTCATTGGTTTTCTCGCAGCACTAGGTGGGCCGACAGAGGAGGAGCTGCTGGAGCTGTTGGACCAGTGTGACCTTGCACTGACCAGAACACCTGACAGCACGCCGCGGGCCTCCACCTGCAGGTACGTGCCCTTCCTGTAACGCACACTCACCATTGGCTGCTGCTGATGTAACTTCCTGTTTAATGTCTGCCTTCCTGTCTGTCCAGTCTTCACTCTCAGCTCAGTGACGGCTTCAGGCCGGAGCGTCTCCACACCACCGGAGGAGTACGAGGAGGCGCACCTTCGGGTTCGTCCGCTTCGCTGTGCGGTAGCCTCCCCCGGCAGGCTCCACCCCCGGTGCCCCTCACTAAACCCATCAGAGACCCCGCCCACTCTGCCGGACCCGGAGCCGGACCACAGATCCTCGCCATCCCCGCCTACAACTCCAGCTCGAACCAGAACGCCAGCCCTCGACCTCGACACCTGGAGAGGGAGTGGGGTTCAGTCCGCCGGGGGAGCTTTGTGGAGCGCTGCCAGGAGCTCGCCAAGGGCTCAGAGGCGGCAGCGGCCTCTGGGTTCGGGGCCTCGACGGGGTCAGAGGGCGTCCGCCGGAGCTTAGCGGTGTGCAGCGAATTAGAGGCCAGATTCGGCCTCAGGACCCCGACAACCTTCTCCGTGTCGCCTGGTGCTCGCAGCTCTCCAGGAACATCTTCATCCCTGTCCTCATCGCCACTGTCCTCATCTTCACCGCACCGCAGAGCCACACCCACACCGCCGACAAGCCCCGCCCCACCTCCAGCCCCCGCCGTGAGCCCGACCCGGTCTCAGGCGCCCGTCTCACCTCGCCGCGGTGCTGCGGCGTCTCCTATGGCGCCTCCTGCTGATGCTCCAGCTTCCTCCGAGATCCCCGCGAGCCCGGACAGCCCTGCAGCCGCCGCCGGCCCACCCACCAGCCCCAAACCACACATGAACGAGACCAGCTTCTGATTGGCTGCTCAGAGTCGACTCTGTGGATGATTTGATTTTTGAAGGCCTGAACAGCAGCCAATCAGCTGTCAGATACAGAGCTGTTGCCATAGTTACTGGTAGTTCCCGGATCATGACTAACAAACTAACGTGAGGCGGGAAACTGAAGCTGCTCTAAAGTTTCTGCTTTAATGGCTCACTCGCAGATCTGATGACTGTGCACTAAGCCCCGCCCCTTTGTTACTGCTAACCTGTCAATCTTCTGCTCTCGCTGGTTTATGACGACAACAAGAAGCTGCTTTTGTCGACTGGGTTCATAAATTTTGTTGAATTTCATGTTCAAATCGTCATTGTTGCATTCACGTGAGAACAGAAAGCTCGACGGGTTAGCGACAGTAACTGAGGTGGAGTCCAGTGTTGTTTCCGTCGGGAGGTGGAGACCAAACCTGGAGCTAAGAGTGAGCGAACATACGCAAACGAGATGACGACGATGCTGCTGCGTTTTCCATTTGTAACTTTTTGTAACCTGCAGAGACGTTTTACTTTGTTTTGTTACAAGTTTTCTATCAACAGTAAAAAAAAAAGAAAGTTTGTAAAGAAACTTTATTTTTTTAATTTGTGTGTTTGACAGTGAATTCACACTGTGACACCTGACCACCTGACTCACCATCACAGCCAATCAGGTTTCAGCTCTTTGATTTTCCATTGATGCCAAATGAACTTCTGCTAACTGATCGTTATTTAACTGATGATTCATCAATAATTATTTGGAAAGACGTTGATGATTATGAAACAAGTCACGGCTCCAAAATGTGAAGAACTTTGAAGTACTTGTACTCCATCTCGGATGGAATTGTTGTACTTCTACTGCATTTATCTGACAGCTTCAGTTACTCCGAACTTTCAGATTATTCATGTTTCTTTATCTTTTAAGATAAAACTTAATCATGAAGTCATTAATGTTTCAATAATTCTGATTCAGTAATATATTAATTTATATTATTCTTAAAGTAAAGTAACTTTCTGAATGCAGTACTTTGTAACAGGGCATTTGTAGTACTTTAACTTCAGTAAAATACTCCAGGAGCTTCAGGTGACTTTGATTAAAGTTTTAATTAAACTTTGGGAACCTGCAGACGTCATGATTTAGTTTCACGTAACGTCTTTCCAGTTCATTATTATGAAAATACAAACATGTGACAGGAGGTGTTACAGGAAGCAGGTCTTCTTTTACTTTGAAGTATTTCCTGTCGTCCACTGTGAAGACGTCCTGTGAGTTCATTTCACTGATTCTCATCACTGGTGTTTCCTTTTCATGTTTGTGGGATTCACATTTTCAACATTAAACCTTTTTAATATTTGAACCAACAATTGTTTCATCGTCTGTTTAAAAAAGAAAATCAGTTTCATCTCAAACGTCTTTTTTCACGTTTGGATCGTTTCAACTTCAGAAACGTTTTAAAATGAATCAGCAGCTTTTCAAACCGTGTGAATAAAGATGGACTCATAAAATCAGTTTGTTTTTATTAAATCTACTGATGCCAAACTAACAGCCGAGAACGAGTTTAAAAAAAAAAACATTCAAACAATGTCGTTTTTATCCATGTCGGCTCCGCGGTCTGCCGATCTGTCGCTATGGTAACCAGCTCATCGTCAAGGTAACCACAAAAAATTTTAAAAAATACCTTTGTTTACAAAAATAAATTGAAAATCTAAATTTTTATCAAAATTTGTCCAACTCAGACGATGACGGAGGAGGAAGTGTTTATTCACACTTCTCTAAACCCCGCCCCCCAAACAGTGATTCGTGGCCTAGCAACTGTTTCTAGAATAAACATCTACGCTAAGCTGCTAACATTAGCTGACAACCTACAGTAAGAACCTGTTTCCAATGATAAAGGTCTTCATGCGCTAACTTCAGGTCTTTATGCAGATGATGTGGTGACCTTCAGTTCAGAGATCGACCGGTGAATTGGTTCAGAGTTAGCAGTAATGTGGGGGTTGTGCGGGACTGTTTTGGGTCATAGGGAGCTGAACTGGAAGGCCAAGCTCCGGGTTCACAAGTCGATCTTAGACCAGTGGTCATGACCTTTGTGTAGTGACTGGAAGGGCCTCTGGGTTCAGCCTCATGGTCCTCATGATGTCCTCATGGACACCAGAGGTTCAAGGCTCATCCATCTGGTAGGTAGGCTCAGAAGAAGCTGGAGAGATAATATATCTCAACTGGTTGGAGCACAAATGTTGCAGGAACATCTGGAATACCTCATTAGCAGCAACGCTAGCAGCTCAGTCTTCCAGCCAGCCAAACTTGCTTCAAAAAATTGCAGCAGCCCAATAAAGTCTGTCCTGTCCATGACGCTGATGGCTGTAGCAGTGACGTACAGGGTTCAGGGCTCGGTTCAGACCTTGGCGTCAAGCATCTCCAGCAGCAGTTTGTGGAGGGGGACGCGGTGGTGGCGGTGCAGCCGCAGGAAGGCCTCCACAGCTCGGTCGGCTGTCTGTCGCAGTAGCGGGAGGCTCATCAGCAGCCGGCCCGCCCGGTGCTGCTCCCTGCGGGACGACTCGTACTCCTGCAGGGCCTCATGGAGTCCATCCTGGAACCTCTGCACCGAGTCCGGACAGTCCACCGGGCTGGCATCTGACAGGACAGGCAAGACATCAGGACACTCAGCAGGACAAACTTAAGTACAAATGTGAGGTAATAGTAATAGTACTGCTACTGTAGTAACTTAGAGCAGCAATAATCATTTTGCAGCCAGTGAAGCTGCCCCCTGCTGGACAGGCAGATTGCAGCTTTAAGACACCGATGACGGTTCTGATTGAAGGACTGAATCTCCTTCTGCGTGCGGTATTGATGTTGAGTTAATGGACTGAGCAGAGACGCTCAGTCCTCCAGCAGACCATTAACACTTTATCGATCCAGGACCGAGTCTATCAATACAGTTTATTGATCCGAGGCTCAGACAGTGAGAGACCAACCAGACTTCAGCTGCGAGGACCAATCAGCATCCCATCACTGCAGAAACAGGAAGTTAGAGCTAATCAATACTGTGACGCTTCAGCTGCCTCTGATCAATATCAATAACCCTCCTCTGGATCAATACGCTCAGACGACAGCCACCTAAAAGCCTCCAGACTCCCAGAGTTTTAATTTGAAATCAATAAGAGCTGATCTGCCCTGCGGGGGGGCAACTGTCAGGTTTACACAGAAATATGAAGTACACGAGTAGTGTCAGCCTCATGTAGTTAAAATATCAGCAGTAAAAGCACACGTATCGCAGTTAAAGTACCGGAGTTGGCGAGTGCCACGGCCTTCAGCACCGCTGCCTCCTCGGCACTCAGGTTCATCGCCTGATATTTGGCCGTCAGGTGACGCAGCGCCTCGTACAGGTCGGCCAATCCAGCGGCTCGACACTGAGCTTCGTCCAGTCGCAGGTTCCCGGCGAACACAAGCTCCTCCCCTGACGCGCCCTGTGTTCGCCAGGCCACGCCCACCAGCAGCGCCTCCATCCAACCGCTCTGCAGCAACGACATCTGGTCAACCAGTGACAGCCCGGAGAACCCTGAGAGGGGCGGGGCAGAGCAGGTGTCACTCAGGTGTGTCGTGAATATGGAGGATGATCACGTGTCAGTACTGAGCGTGTACCTGGGATCTGTTTGGCCCAGCCAATCAGAACCAGCAGTTCCCGGTTCAGGAGGTCACAGAGGGTCAGCAGCGTCCGCAGGCTGCCATCATTGGTTGAATCGTCCTGATTGGCAGCCAATGGGGCGGGCTCAGTCAGCAGCAAATGAGAGATCAGCTTGTTTCCTGAAAGACAGGCAGTGATTAAACAAACGAATAAAGGAAGTTTGACGTGGAAGCCTCGAGGATGCATGGACTCACGGTTGACGGGGTGGACGGGGTACGGGCTCTTAGCGTAGAAACTCGTCTCCGCTCGCCTCTTGTACTTCTGCCGTCCTCCTCGCACTCGGTCCAATCGAACACCTGCAAGACAGAGACCACGTCCATCTGTCCACATCCTCAAGACAAACTGTCTGTCTCTATCAGAGCTCTGAAGAAATGTCCACAGTCACTTCAAACACAGGTTCAACCTCACATACCCTCCCTCATCATCCCGGCCTGCAGACATTTCTGGAAGCGACAGGCCTGACAGGCTTTCCTCCTCCGCTTGGTGATCTCACACTCGTTCATCACCGGGCAGCTGTACTCGATGTTGCCTAGGTAACCACAAACAGGAAGAAGATACAGGCGGGTCAGTGAGTGTGAGACGCTCAGTGTTTGGAGATCTCATCACAAAATTCTGATGGGGTTTTTTTCCCCTTAAAATTTTGAATATTTAACTTAAAATTCTGACAGAAAATTCAGATATTTTTTCCTCAAAATTCTGACTTTTTTTCTTTGAAATTTTGACTTTTTTTCTTTAGAATTTTGACTTTTTTTCTTAAAAAATCTGACTTTTTGCAATAAAATTTTGACTTTTTTTCTGTAAAATCAAATTTTTTTTCTCAAAATTTTGACTTTTTTTTTTAAACAATTCTGACTTTTCGTTAAAAATCTGACTTTTTCCTCAAAATTTTGACATTTTTTCTTAAATTTCAGACTTTTTTTTCTGTAAAATCACAATTTTTTTCTCGAAATGTTGACTTTTTTTCTTAAAAATTCTGACTTTTCACATTGAATTTCTGACTTTTTTCATCAAAATTTTGACTTTTTGCGTTAAAATTCTGACTTTTTTCTGTAAGATCACTTTTTTTTTCCTCAAAATTTTGACTTTTTTCGTTAAAAATCTGAATTTTCTGTAAAATTACGATTTTTTCCCTCAAAATTTTGACTTTTTTTCATAAAAAATCTGACTTTTTTCCATGAAATTTTGACTTTTTTTCTTTAAAATTCTGACTTTTTTCAATAAAATTTTGACTTTTTTTTCTTTAAAATTTTGAGGTTTTTTTCTGTAAAATTACGATTTTTTTCCTCAAAATTTTGACTTTTTTCTTAACATTTCTGACTTTTTTCGTTAAAAAGCTGACTTTTTTCTCAAAATTTTGACTTTTTTTCTTAAAAATTCTGACTTTGCGTTAAAATTCTGACTTTTTCTGTAAAATCACATTTTTTTTCATCAAAATTTTGACTTTTTTCATTAAAAATCTGACTGTCTGTAAAATTCCGAATTTTTTTCCTCAAAATTTTGACTTTTTTTCTGTAAAATTACGTTTTTTTTCTCAAAATTGACTTTTTCTTTAAAATTCTGACTTTTTACATTAAAATACTGACTTTTTGCGTTAAAATTCTGATTTTCTTTCTGTAATATTAACATTTTTTTTCATCAAAATTTTGACTTTTTTTCTTAAAAAATTCCGACTTTTTGATCAAAATTTTGACTTTTTTCCATAAAAATTCTGACTTTTTTTCCATGAAATTTTAACTTTTTAAAAAAAAAAAATCTGACTTTTTTCAATAAAATTTTGACTTTTTTTTCTTTAAAATTTTGAGGTCTTTTTCTTAAAAATTTGGACTTTTTTTTCTGTAAAATTACGATTTTTTTCCTCAAAATTTTGACTTTTATTCTTAACATTTCTGACTTTTTTCGTTAAAAAGCTGACTTTTTTTCTCACAATTTTGACTTTTTTTCTTGAAAATTCTGACTTTTTACATTAAAATTCTGACTTTTTGTGTTAAAATTCTGATTTTCTTTCTGTAATATTAAGATTTTTTTTCATCAAAATTTTGACTTTTTTTTCTTAAAAATTTTGACTTTTTTTTCTTAAAAATTCAGACTTTTTCATTAAAATTTTTTCTCGAAATGTTGACTTTTTACATTGAATTTCTGACTTTTTTCATCAAAATTTTGACTTTTTGTGTTACAATTCTGACTTTTTTTCTGTAAAATCACATTTTTTTTCTCAAAATATAGAAATGTTTTTCGTTAAAAATCTGACTTTTTTTCCTGTAAAATTACGTTTTTTTTTTTCCTCAAAATTTTGACTTTTTTCTTTAAAAAATTGACTTTTTGGGTTAAAATTCTGACTTTTTTTCCTCAAAATTTTCACACTTTTTCTTGAAATTTCAGACTTTCAGACGAAAATCTGACTTTTTCACGAATTCTTTTTAAAAGTCAAAATTTTGACTTTTTTTCTTGAAAATTCTGACTTTTTTCGTTCAAATTCTGAATTTTTTCGTTTAAATTTTGACATTTTTTCTGTAAGTTACAATTTTTTTCCATAAAATTTTGACTTTTTTCTCAAAATTCTTTTTTCGTTAAAATTATGACTTTTTTTCGTTACAATTCTGACTTTTTTTCTGTAAAATTACAAAAAAAAATTTCTAGTTGGGTCACAAGTTGGATTTGAACCCGCGCTGCTATGTCAAGGGGCGGATACTCTGCCAACTGAGCTAATCCACATCACAGATTTCTCATGGCTTTTTTTCCCCCCTTAAAATTTTGAATATTTGACTAAAAATTAACTAAAAAAATAACCTTTTTTTTTCTCAAAATTCTGACTTTTTTCGTTAAAATTATGACTTTTTTCTGTAAAATAAAGAAAAAATCCTCAAAATTTTGAATTTTTTTCGTTAAAATTCTATTTTTTTCTGTAAAATTACGATTTCTTTTCATAAAAATTTTGACTTTTTTCGTTACAATTCTTACTTTTTTTCATCAAAATTTTGACTTTTTTCCCTAAAAATTCTGACTTTTTTCTTTAAAATTTTGACTTGTTTTCCAGAATTTTGACTTTTTTCATAAAAAATCAGACTTTTTTTCCTCAAAATTTTGACTTTTTTCGTAAAAATTCAGGCTCTTTTTTCTCCAAATTTTGACTTTTTCCGTAAAAATTCAGGCTTTTTTTCGTAAAAAAATTGACTTTTTTTTGTAAAAAATTGAACTTTTTTTTTCTCAAAATGTTGACTTTTTTCGTTAAAATTCAAACATTTTTTGTAAAAATCCAGACTTTTTTCCTCAAAATGTTGACTTTTTTCATTAAAATTTTTACTTTTTTTTCCTCAAAAATTTGACTTTTTTCATAAAAAATCTAACTTTTTTTTTTTTCTCCAAATTTTGACTTTTTTCGTAAAAATTGAGACTTTTTTTTGGTGAAAATGTTGACTTTTTTCGTAAAAATTCAGACTTTTTTCATAAAAATTCTCACTTTTTTTTCCCTCAAAATTTTGACTCTTTTTGTTAAATTCTGATGTTTTTTCTGTAAAATTAGGATTTTTTTTCACGAATTCTGACTTTTTTTTCTAGTTGGGCCACAAGTTGGATTTGAACCCTGCACTACTATGTCAAGGGGCGGATACTCTGCCAACTGAGCTAATCAACATGACAGATTTCTGATGAGTTAAATAGTCGAAACTTTAAGGGGAAAAAACCCCAACATTCTGATTTTTTTTCCTCAAAATTCTGACTTTTTTTCTTTGAAAAACTGGCATGTTTCCCTCAAAATTCTGACTTTTTTTTCTCAAAATTTTGATTTTTTTCCCTGACTTTTTGGGTCTTCTCTTAAATGTAGTTGGGCCAGTCGGATTTGACCCCTGCACTGCTATGTCAAGGGGTGGATACGCTGCAAACTGAGCTAATCCACATCACAGAAATCTGATGGGGTTTTTTCCCCCTTAAAATTTTGAATATTTAACTCAAACTTCTGAAAAATCGTAATTCTAAAATTGCGATTTTTTTTCTCAAGATTTTGACTTTTTTTGTATAAATTGTATAAATTTTGGAAAAATTTTGGCTTTTTTCGTAAAAAATCCGTACTTTCTTTTCGGAAAAAAATTTGACTTTTTTCAGAAAAAAATCAGACTTTTTTTCATCAAAATTTTTGACTTTTCTTCGTAAAAATGCAAACTTTTTTTCAAAAAAATTGTGACTTTTTTCCTAAGAATTTGAACTTTTTTTTCTCAGAATTTTGACTTTTTTCGTGAAAATTCAGACTTTTTTTCCTCAAAATTTTGTCTTTTTTCGTAAAAATTCAGACTTTTTTTTGGAAAAATTGTCTTTTTTCGTAAAAATTCAGACTTTTTTTGGAAAAATTTTGTCTTTTTTCGTAAAAATTCAGACTTTTTTTCGGAAAATTTTTGACTTTTTTCGGAAAAGAATTGCCTTTTTTCGTAAAAATTCTGACTTTTTTCGGAAAAATTTGAACTTTTTTTTTCTCAGAATTTTGACTTTTTTCGTAAAAATTCTGACTTTTTTTCATCAAATTTTTTGTCTTTTTTCGTAAAAATTCGAACTTTTTTTTCTCAAAATTTTGAATTTTTTTGTGAAAATTCTGACTTTTCCATCAAAAATTTCACTTTTTTCGAAAAAATTCGAACTTTTTTTCTGAAAAATTCGTACTTTTTTCGTAAAAATTCTTACTTTTTTTCATCAAAAATTTCACTTTTTTCGTAAAAATTTGAACTTTTTTTTGGAAAAATTCGTACTTTTTTCGGAAAAAAATTTGCCTTTTTTCGTAAGAATTCTGATTTTTTTCGGAAAAATTTGAACTTTTCTTTCTCCGAATTTTGACTTTTTTCGTTAAAACTCACTTTTTTTCATCAAAATTTTTGACTTTTTTTGTAAAAATGCTAACTTTTTTTTCTCCGAATTTTGACTTTTTTTCATCAAAAACTTCACTTATTTCGTAAAAATTTGAACTTTTTTTTGGAAAAATTCGTACTTTCTTCGTAAAAATTCTGA
Organism: Nibea coibor; assembly: GCA_023373845.1. Taxonomy (NCBI): domain Eukaryota; kingdom Metazoa; phylum Chordata; class Actinopteri; family Sciaenidae; genus Nibea; species Nibea coibor. The sequence goes on along the minus strand of CM041716.1, from coordinate 793,707 downwards.
CTTTTTTCTGAAAAATTTGAACTTTTTTTCCTCAGAATTTTGACTTTTTTCATAAAAATTCGGACTCTTTTCCATCAAAAATGTCATTTTTTTCGTAAAAATTCGAACTTTTTTTTGGAAAAATTCATACTTTCTTCGTAAAAATTCTGACTTTTTTCAGAAAAATTTGAACTTTTTTTCCTCAGAATTTTGACTTTTTTTCGGAAAAATTTGTACTTTTTTCCGGAAAAAATTCGTACTTTCTTCGTAAAAATTCTTACTTTTTTTCGGAAAAAATTTAACTTTTTTCCTAAAAATTCTGAATTTTTTCGGAAAAATTTGAACTTTTTTTCCTCCGAATTTTGACTTTTTTTGTTAAAACTCAGACTTTTTATTCATCAAAAATTCGTACTTTTTTCCGTAAATATTCTGACTTTTTTTTGGAAAATTTTTGACTTTTTTTCGTAGAAATTCAACTTTTTTTTCAGAAAAATTTTGACTTTTTTCGTAAAAATTCTTACTTTTTTTCGGAAAAAATTTGACTTTTTCCGCAAGAATGCGAACTTTTTTTTCTCAAAACTTTTTTCGTAAAAATTTGTACTCTTTTTCAGAAAAATTCTGACTTTTTTTCGTAAAAGTTTTGACTTTTTTTGTATAAATTGAGACTTTTTTTCGTAAAAATTTTGACTTTTTTCGTAAAAAATCAAACTTTTTTTTCTCTGAATTTTGACTTTTTTTGTAAAAATTCAGGCTCTTTTTTCTCAAAATTTTGGCTTTTTTTTGTGAAAATTCAGGCTCTTTTTTCTCCAAATGTTGACTTTTTCTGTAAAAATTTGAACTTTTTTTTGAAAAATTCGTACTTTTTTCGTAAAAATTCTTACTTTTTTTCATCAAATTTTTGGCTTTTTTCGTGAAAATTCGAACTTTTTTCGGAAAAACTTTTGACTTTTTTCGGAAAAAATTCAGACTTTTTTCGGAAAAACTTTTGACTTTTTTCGGAAAAAATTCAGACTTTTTTCCAGAAAATTTCGACTTTTTTTGTAAAAATTCAGACTTTTCTTAAGAAAAATTTCGACTTTTTTTGTAAAAATGCGAACTTTTTTTTCTCCGAATTTTGACTTTTTTTCGGCAAAAACTTCACTTTTTCCGTAAAAATTTGAACTTTTTTTGGAAAAATTCGTACTTTCTTCGTAAAAATTCTGATTTTTTTCGGAAAAATTTGAACTTTTTTTCCTCAGAATTTTGACTTTTTTCATTAAAATTCGGACTCTTTTCCATCAAAAATTTCATTTTTTTCGTAAAAATTCGAACTTTTTTGGGAAAAATTCGTACTTTCTTCGTAAAAATTCTTACTTTTTTTCAGAAAAAATTTGACTTTTTTCGCAAGAATGCGAACTTTTTTTCAGAAAAATTTCAACTTTTTTTGTAAAAATTCAGACTTTTTTAAAGAAAAATTTTGACTTTTTTCGGAAAAATTTGAACTTTTTTTTTCTCCGAATTTTGACTTTTTTCATCAAAACTTTCACTTTTTTCGTAAAAATTGGAACTTTTTTTTGGAAAAATTTGTACTTTTTTTCGGAAAAAATTTGCCTTTTTTCGTAAAGATTCTGACTTTTTTCGGAAAAATTTGAACTTTTTTTCCTCAGAATTTTGACTTTTTTTCGGAAAAAATTGTACTTTTTTTCGGAAAAAATTCGTACTTTCTTCGTAAAAATTCTTACTTTTTTTTGGAAAAAATTGAACTTTTTCCCTAAAAATTCTGAATTTTTTCGGAAAAATTTGAACTTTTTTTTCTCCGAATTTTGACTTTTTTTGTTAAAACTCAGACTTTTTATTCATCAAAAATTCGTACTTTTTTTCCGTAAATATTCTGACTTTTTTTGGGAAAATTTTTGACTCTTTTTCGTAAAAATTCAACTTTTTTTTCAGAAAAATTTTGACTTTTTTCGTAAAAATTCTTACTTTTTTTCGGAAAAAATTTGACTTTTTCCGCAAGAATGCGAACTTGTTTTTCTCAGAATTTTGACTTTTTTCGTTAAAATTTGGACTTTTTTTCATCAAAAAATTTGCCTTTTTTTCGTAAAAATTCGTACTCTTTTTCAGAAAAATTCTGACTTTTTTTCATCAAATTTTTTGGCTTTTTTCGTAAAAATTCTGACTTTTTTTCTCAGAAGTTTGACTTTTTTTGTGAAAATTCTGACTTTTTTCCATCAAAAATTTCACTTTTTTCGAGAAAATTCGAACTTTTTTTTGAAAAATTCGTACTTTTTTCGTAAAAATTCTTACTTTTTTTCATCAAATTTTTGGCTTTTTTCGTGAAAATTCGAACTTTTTTCGGAAAAACTTTTGACTTTTTTCGGAAAAAATTCAGACTTTTTTCGGAAAAACTTTTGACTTTTTTCGGAAAAAATTCAGACTTTTTTCCAGAAAATTTCGACTTTTTTTGTAAAAATTCAGACTTTTCTTAAGAAAAATTTCGACTTTTTTTGTAAAAATGCGAACTTTTTTTTCTCCGAATTTTGACTTTTTTTCGGAAAAAATCGTACTTTTTTTCAGAAAAACTGGAACTTTTTTTTCTCCGAATTTTGACTTTTTTTCATCAAAAACTTCACTTTTTTCGTAAAAATTTGAACTTTTTTTGGAAAAATTCGTACTTTCTTCGTAAAAATTCTGACTTTTTTCGGAAAAATTTGAACTTTTTTTCCTCAGAATTTTGACTTTTTTCATTAAAATTCGGACTCTTTTCCATCAAAAATTTCATTTTTTTCGTAAAAATTCGAACTTTTTTGGGAAAAATTCGTACTTTCTTCGTAAAAATTCTTACTTTTTTTCAGAAAAAATTTGACTTTTTTCGCAAGAATGCGAACTTTTTTTCAGAAAAATTTCAACTTTTTTTGTAAAAATTCAGACTTTTTTAAAGAAAAATTTTGACTTTTTTCGGAAAAATTTGAACTTTTTTTTTCTCCGAATTTTGACTTTTTTCATCAAAACTTTCACTTTTTTCGTAAAAATTGGAACTTTTTTTTGGAAAAATTTGTACTTTTTTTCGGAAAAAATTTGCCTTTTTTCGTAAAGATTCTGACTTTTTTCGGAAAAATTTGAACTTTTTTTCCTCAGAATTTTGACTTTTTTTCGGAAAAAATTGTACTTTTTTTTGGAAAAAATTCGTACTTTCTTCGTAAAAATTCTTACTTTTTTTTGGAAAAAATTGAACTTTTTCCCTAAAAATTCTGAATTTTTTCGGAAAAATTTGAACTTTTTTTTCTCCGAATTTTGACTTTTTTTGTTAAAACTCAGACTTTTTATTCATCAAAAATTCGTACTTTTTTTCCGTAAATATTCTGACTTTTTTTGGGAAAATTTTTGACTCTTTTTCGTAAAAATTCAACTTTTTTTTCAGAAAAATTTTGACTTTTTTCGTAAAAATTCTTACTTTTTTTCGGAAAAAATTTGACTTTTTCCGCAAGAATGCGAACTTTTTTTTCTCAGAATTTTGACTTTTTTCGTTAAAATTTGGACTTTTTTCATCAAAAAATTTGCCTTTTTTTCGTAAAAATTCGTACTCTTTTTCAGAAAAATTCTGACTTTTTTTCGTAAAAGTTTTGACTTTTTTGTATAAATTGAGACTTTTTTTCGTAAAAATTTTCACTTTTTTCATAAAAATTTTGACTTTTTTTCCCTCAAAATTTTGACTTTTTTCCTTAAAAAAATCTGATTTTTTTTCTGTAAAATTAAGATTTTTTTTTCATAAAAAATGTGACTTTTTTCGTAAAAATTCGAACTCTTTTGTCCTCAAAATTTTGACTTTTTTCATAAAAATTTGAATTTTTTTCTCAGAATTTTGACTTTTTTGTAAAAAATCAGACGTTTTTTTGTAAAAATTTCCACTTTTCTCGTAAAGATTCGGACCTTTTTCGTAAAAAATTTGACTTTTTTTCCGTAAAAATTTCCACTTCCTTCGTAAAGATTCGGACCTTTTTCTGAAAATTTTGACTTTTTTCGTTAAAATTCTGACTTTTTTTCGTAAAAATTCTTAGGTTTTTTTTCCTCAAAATTTTGACTTTTTCCGTAAAAATTCTTAGTTTTTTTTCTGTAAAATGAAGATTTTCTTTCATCAAAATTCTGACTTTTTTTCATCAAAAATTTGACTTTTTTCGTAAAAATTCTTCGTTTTTTTCCTCAAAATTTTGACTTTTTTCGGAAAATGTTTGACTCTTTTTGTAAAAATTCAGACTTTTTTCGTTAAAAAATTTGACTTTTTTTCATAAAAATTTCCACTTTTTTCGTAAAGATTCGGACCTTTTTCTCAAAATTTTGACTTTTTTCGTTAAAATTCTTCCTTTTTTTCTTTAAAATTTTGACTTTTTTTTGTTAAAATGCAAACTTTTTCTCAAAAATTCAGACTTTTTTTGTAAAAATTTTGACTTTTTTCGTAAAAAATTGAACTTTTTTTTCTCAGAATTTTGACTTTTTGCGTAAAAATTCTTACTTTTGTTTCGTAAAAATTTCGACTTTTTCGTAAAAATTCCGACTTTTTTTTCGTAAAAAATCAAACTTTTTTTCTCAGAATTTTGCCTTTTTTCGTGAAAATTCAGACTTTTATTTTCAAAAATTTGACTTTTTTCGTAAAAATTCTGGCTTTTTTTCTCAAAATTTTGACTTTTTTTCGTAAACTTTTGACTTTTTTCCCGTAAAATTCAGATTTTTTTCCCTCAAATTTTTTACCTTTTTTTTTTTTTTTTTTTTTTAAAAACATTTTCCCTCAAAATTTTGAGATCTTTTTTTTCCCTTTTTCTGTCAAGAGGCAGATACTCTACCAAGTGATCTAATCCACAACACAGAACTCCAAGGGGAGTTTTTCCCCTTAAAATTTTGAATATTTTATATTTTACTTCTGACTTTTTCCCTTAAAATTCTGACTTTTCTAGTGTCTCATTAATCTCTCTGATCCTGATCTCTCATTAGTATTCCCTGTGGATAAATTTATCATTACAGAGTCTAAGCTGGTTGTTCATTTGTTTTTTATTATTTCCTGATCCTGGTCTGATCCTGATCCTGGTCTGATCCTGATCTGATCCTGATCTTCAGTTCCTCTGTTTTGTCCTCTCTGAGCTGCTGTAGTTTGTTAGACACAGAAACAATCGTCTGATGTTTGAGCTCTCACACTGATCGATGATCTTATTGATCAGCTCTGCTCGTTAATTCACGTATTGATTAACATACACACACAGACACAGACACACACACACACACACCTTGTATGGTCCTCTTGAAGAACGCCTTGCAGGCCTCGCAGGACGCCACGCCATAGTGATACCCGGACGCAAAGTCTCCGCACACTAAGCAGAGCCTCTTCGGGCCGACGGCGCCGAGCGGCATCAGGTAGCTGCCATGCAGGATGGAGTCCACCTGCAGACAGGAAGTACACTGAAGACTGAGAAAGATCCGGTCCAGGATTCTGACTGAACACCATGAAGATTATATTCTGTAAATCTTTAAATAAAGTCAGTAAAACATTGAAACAGCACAGTCGACCAAACACCGCTCACAGTCCTCCACCTCGCTCAGCGGTTTTTAATGTTCTTTCTCATCGTGTATTGTTGTGTACAGTTTCATATTTTAAATGTCACTCACACAGGAAGTAGAACGTTTGTTGGGGACTATTTTCAGCGGCGGATGAATCCACATTTGGTGCGTGTGTATTTGTGGCAAAGATGTAAAGTTCCTTCACCTGTGCTGAGAACGATCCCGTCTGCGACACTGAAAATCGCACTGAAGCCTCCGACACCATGCCGCCGCCTCCAGCACTTCCTCCGCTGGAACTAGAGCCTGTCGGGGAGTCCGGCTCCAGCGCTCCACAGAGGAGGCTGTAAGAGGAGGAGGAGGAGGAGGAGGAGGGGGAGGAGGATGAAGAGGAGGCTGGTCTGGAGAGGAGGAAGGAGGCCGAAGACTGAACTTCATGAGCTGGGGAGGGGGAAGACGAGGAGTCCAAGAGGCTGAGGAGGAAGAAGCTTGAGGTTAAACAGCTGTTGACCAGTCAGATTTTAAAAAATAAAAGAGATTTTCAAAATAAAAGACATGACTCAGTCTGACTTGTTGTTTCTTATTTACAGTTTAGGATTTCCTGTTTGAAGTCTGAGACTGAATTCATCTGCAGGATTAACCAACACGTGGAATCAGCAGTTTACCTCATAAATAAAAGGTGATAAATTTACATATTTATATTTATATTTTTGATTATTAAACTTTCTGACACGTTTTACTATGAAGCTCGTTTAACTTGTTAAAGAGTTTTTGAACTTTCTATAAAACTGCGTTCAACGTTTTTATTAAAGAAACAGAAAACTGATTTCACACTTTTATATTTTTAAAAGATGAAAACTGAAATTTAATTTTCATCTGCAGGTCAGAAAAATCAACAATCGATTATTTTTATTTTCTCTTTTCAAACAGTCAGATTGAGTTTGTTTTCATGGTTTTTTTTACGTACAAACAATTTATCATAATTTAGTAAAACGATGATTTAGATCCTCATTAATATTCAATAATTAATCTCCACCCACCCACAGACTCCTGCATTCTCATTGGTTCTGACTTCAACGCGAGTTTTTTCGTCTTTATCCAAATTCAGATTCAATGATTCAAAGTAACAAAGTATAAAACTTTTTCCTGAAACTTGAAACTTTTTGAACAGTTTGACTTTAAAGGTTTGAATTATTCAGATTAAAAATCTCAACAATAAAAATGTTTGAAGTTATTTAAACTTTTATTTAAGTTTTTTATTTGTTTTTATTTTGAAGGAATTTTATCTAAAATATAAAAAAAACAAACTGATCGATCATCGTCTGTTAATATAAATATTAATATCAGCTTCACGTGTTCAGAGTTAGTCTCCTGTTTCAGTTGAATTCAATTATTTAGAACTTTATTTAAACATCAGATTTATAAATAAAGTTTTTTTCTCACCGCTGTGGAGCGATGAGGTCGTCGGTCAGACTGAAGTCCATCCTGAACCTGATCCCGGACCAGCTTCCACCTCCAGAACCTGATTCAACAGCCTCAGTGATGCGTTCAGAGTCTCCGTAAAAAAACAGTTTTCTGATGTTACTTTAAGGTCCTGTGAAAACGTGGGAAATCTGACCTCCAGTTTCCTGCAGACTTACAGACGGACGTGGAGCTCGAAGGTGTGAGCGGTCATATTTATCATCATCACACAGGAGGGGGCGGGCGGGGTCCACAGGATCAGCCAATCAGGGCGCAGCATCAGCCATCTGCACAGAGGATTGACTTCTTCTGTGGTCTGTATTGATTGGACGGTGGCAGATGTAGGCCACGACTCGTCTGCTGCTTCGAAACATTTCACACGACGATCAATAAAAACAGTTTGAGACTCACTAATTAACTCAGAGTTACAGAAACATGTTTCATACGTCACACACACCGCCTCATCTCTCTGTGATTTACAGAGTTTATGATGGACAGCAAAGTAAACTGCTGACAGCTGGAGCTGCTGTTAGCTCATGTTAGCTCAGTCTGTTAGCTGCTGTTAGCTCATGTTAGCTCAGTCTGTTAGCTGCTGTTAGCTCATGTTAGCTGCCGAGCTGTGTGCTGCACCAGGCGCTTTGGACCAAGAAGAAGAAGAGGTGTTCAGGCCCAGCAGTCAGCAGCTTCTATGGACATGATGGCAGAGGAGCAGAGAGTGAAGAGGACGCTGACGGAGGAAGCTAAGAAGAGAAAAGGAGAGAGTGAGCGAGCAAGAAGCCGCCGGACAAGAGTAAATACTCGAGTACAGCAGAGCTCATGTTTCTACTCTAATGTTTGTGTTGAGGACACACAGACAGAGCTGAGGATTAACACACACACTGGATGACTGTGTGTGAGGATGCTGAAGCTGCACTTTCTACACACACACACACTAATCTCACCTCAGACGAACAGGAAGTTCAGATCAGTCTCACCTGCTGTTTCTCTGATCCAGAACCAGGACTCAGGTCCATCAGTCTGTGAGCTCCGCTTGCACTCAGTAGCATCATGGCTAACTTGCTGTGGCTGTCATGTAGCATGTCTGCAGACAGACGCGTTCGTTTGTTCATTTATTACATTTTAAAGTGGAACCATCCTCGAGTGCAGCGAGGTAATCTGAGTAAAAATATCCTGAGATAAACGAGTAAATCTGGATTCGTACACTGACCGTGTCCATGCAGGTGACCCACTCACCTGGTTCAGATCTGGGTCACTGGGCTCTGAGTCAACGCCTCAGCTCAGCTCAGCAGGAACTCCTTATGTAAAGTGTTCAAGCTGTCACCGTCCACGCTCTGCTCACCTTCATGTTCCTCCAGCTCCTCTGAAATTCTTCTGATGGTTCCATGTGCATGTGTTTAACCTGATCTTGTTCTTCTTCGTGACCTTCTTACATCAGACAGGCGGCAGATCCAGAGTCCAAACTGGTCCAGTTTACTCTCCCAGACTCTCAGAACTCGACACGCCAATCCAGATCTTTGCCTTCATATTTAAGTTGATGTTCTATGATCAGGGGTGGAGCTTCAGTCCTTCCTGTAGTCCTGCAGTCATCATGTAGGTGTCTGAGCTTCATCTGTGGATGCAGAGATGAACTGTGTTTGTTCCTGAGCAGATGCAGGGTCGGAGGTCACGGACACTCAGTGTTGGTTTTGCCCCTCATGAGATTCTGGACGGTGAGTTACGACCCGATCCGAGGCGTCAAGGGAAGTGACATGAAACCAGATGTTCAAGGTGTAAACAAAGTTATTTATTCAGTGACATGAGGTGAGGAGGTTAGGTAACTGTCAGGGAACACAGACGCACGGACGCTGTCTGAGAAACAAATAAATAGAACAAACCAAAAACACATCCCTAAAACTAATGACCCTTCACTCCAAGCCGCCCAGGCTGTCAGGCGGTTCTGGTTTAAGTAATGCCGGCGATGGGCCCCTCTGATTGGCGAGGCGGGGAGGCGTCGCTCCAATCCTGGACCTCCGTGCTTCCAGGCAGGGAACCAATGAGGGACTGGCGACCACACAGTTTTGTGCAGGGACACACGTACTGCAAAGGCAGCCACCGTAACACGGTGAAACCCAGAAATTCATGGGAACTGTTGGTGAACTCGATTCCAGGACGTTCATATCGATCACGATACTATCACCTGTGTAAACCTGCTCACCTGTGGAAGGTGTTTGTTCAGTTTGAGTTTGAACATCCTGAGCAGGAGGTCTCAGCTGTTTGCAGTGAGCGCCTGCTGTGAAAGTGAAGCTGATATTCCGCTGGCTCACAGTTTCAGCCTCAGGACCGGGTGAACCTCTGTAATCCCGTTAATGCTGCCTGAGGATGAGCGTGTGTGTGCTGTGTGTGGACGGATTGGCCTACAACACAAAGAGGCTTACAGGTCTGGATCTACATAAACAGTGCAGGCATTAAGGTTGTCAACCAGGTGGGGGATTAGAGCCGATCAGCACGCGAGTATCACCTGAGGTGACTCAACAACAATAAACACTCAGTACACACGGCTAACAGGTTAGCAACATGCTAACACAGACTGGATTAGTTTGTAGTTTGTTCATCAACGTCAATGAAACTCGGTGAGAGAAGAAGGAAGAAGTCCACGTTCACTACGCAAGATGAAAACTTCAGGGCTCCGCAGTAACTTTCAGAAGGTGCTGCTGAAAGTAAAAATGTAGTTTCCACTTTTAAGATACTTAAACATCCAAAATCAGGACCAGCAGGCAGCAGCGCTGTCCTCGGGTTCTTCACAGAACCTCGGGCTCAGCTCAGGGATGCAGCGACGCCTCAGCCCTTCACAGGCGTCCTTCCAGTTGTTCCTCCTGGTTCCTCGTCAGTTGAAACATCTTGCAGGTTGGTTTTAATGTGGCTAACGGCAGATTCAGCTGTGACAGCGAGCCTTCACACTTCATGCTCCACCAGGAGTGTCGCAGACGTTTGGTCCTCCAGATTTGCTGCTACAAAGTTAAACTGTTTCCTTTTTGTGATCTAAAATCTGCACTGGGTGTTTTATTTTGAAAAGTCAGCAGCTTCTTCATGTCTGATGTTTCTGAAAGGCTCTGCAGCGTTTCTGGTGGCCTTGCAAACAGCATCGATCAGCTCTGACAGTAACCTGCTAACTGGTTTCTAGTTGGGATTTGAACCGGCAACCCTTCACATTACCACAAACTGCCAGAGTGAACCAGACGAAACAAAAAACAGGACACAGGCGAGCTTCAGTAAAAGTGTGTGCAAATATATATTTCATTTCTTGTCATACAAACAACAAAGATAAAAAAGTGAATCATTAATCATGAAAATAAAAAACATCAGATACAGAATTGAAACATTTACAAAAACCTCCTGTGTGAAGAGAGACGCTGCTCTCTGCAGGTACAGTGCATGTTACACATCGGCGTCAGGAAAGTTCATCATCACCACGATTCAGCAAGTTAACGAGAAAGTTAATAAAAAACAATGAACATGAATCTCTGACAGGCTTCATTCATCTGGTAACAAGAAGGATTATCGTCGTTATTATTATTATATACACTGTAATATGACTGAAGGTCAAATATAAAAGTACAGACATGTCGGTAATCAGTTACTCAACAAACCTCATGTTCAGAGCCAAACCACAGAAACTGTTTCATGGTGCTAAAGTACAAAGTAGTGCATTTGTTGGGCAGCGGATGAATCCAAGTTTGGCCCTGCAGTGAGTTTTAGTGGCAGCGGGACGGTGAGTCAAAGTAAACAGATGGTGTTCGTTAGTCGCTGGTTTGAGTCTCAGCATGAGGTTCGTTTGGAGTCAAACATTCGCTCGTTATTCGCCACGTGCGGCGACGACAAATCAAAGTGTTAATTATTCACAGAGTGTCGATTATAAAACTTCTATTATCTGGAAGTCTGTCAGCGTGAATAAATGAATAAAATGCAGAAGTTCTCGTGGCCGTTCTTCATAAACCACATTTATTAACATTAAGAGTGTTCGAGGATCCCACGGACAGACCTGGATACTCGACCCAGAGACGGAGCTAACTTCTTCTCCCGATCAGAAGCTAGGCTGAGCCTCAACACTGTATCCAGGTCTCATTATCGATCCGGGTTGTGTCTGAACTCGGCGGCGGCTCGGACCGTTCAGGGTCCGTAGGAACTATGGCGGCTGCGTCATGTGTGCTCGTCTGACTAAAGAGGTTAGCGTAGCTGCTGCTAGCATTAGTTCTGTCATAAAACATTTCTTAGCTAATCAGCTGATTTTAGACTAAAGAGGCGCTATCATGCTAGTGCACCAGTGGCAGCTGTACTGTCAGTGTCATCGGCTTTAACGTGTGAATTAATGAAATCATAAACTTCATATTCATTCGACAGATCTGAGCTCAGCGTTTCACTCGCACGTGAAGTCTCGTTAGCTTCCTAAAAATAAAAAAACACACAAAACTGCTGCACGACTTCACGTGACTGGAAATCACCACACGGTGCAGATGGAGGGTGCGGTCCAAGAGTCAAATTTACTCAGGAAGCTTCGTCACTGAGTGAAATGACCCGGTGTCAACGTGTCCGCCATGATGAGAGCTGACTGTGAAGGAAAGGAGCTTCGCTGCTTCCTTTGTTATCTCCTTCAGCATAGGATACAGGGAGCATCCTTTAGGAAAGGAAAGGAGGTGATGCAGCGTCCTGCAGGTCATCATGAAGTTCCCGTTGCTGATTAATCAGATATCTTTGCCATAACTTGCTAATATGTTTCTATCTGAGTGGACAGGAGGGTGAGCGACCAGACCAGGTAACAAACACTTCACCTGACTGTGACAGGTGGACAATATTCATTTATTATTTCACTCTGACGTCGGTCAGAGCGCGGGGAGGATCCAGGAAGTATCTCAGATGAGCGTTTTCTCCTTCACACCTCGATAGAAAACGTCATGACATCAAGGAAAAGTGGCCAGGAAAGGACTTAGGAGCTGATTGACCATTGGACCGCACCCTGGGTCTGAAACATGAAGATGAACTTTGGCACAGCTCGGTTTTGTATGACGAGGCTAATCAGAGTTAGCCTGGAGTCAACTTCTGGTTTATATCACTGGACTAAACTGGGCTAGACTGGTTTAGGCTGGATAGACATTTTATCAGTCTCTGACTATTTTTAATCTGGAAAAAGGCAAATGGACTGTATCTAGTGCACGGACTCGAAGCGTAGAGTTTCTGCTAGCTTCCACTTTCTTTGAAATACAAAGTTAACTACAAATGTGTTCTCCTGACAGAGCGCTGCAGGGACACAGAAAGTCTCTAAATGAACCCCCTCCAACTCGTGGACACTAATGCCAAACGGTAGGTGGTATCAAAAAGCCCAAATGACCGCGAGCATCCTCATCTTGTCGACCATGTGAATGCCCAATTTCAGTGTGTGAAGTTAAAACATGTGACCTGGGGAGAGAGAGAAAGAACAGGTGCCCCGTGCTCCTTCTAAGTACGGGGAATAGTAAATCGTAGGCTTGTATTCCTGCAGCATTATGTTGTATCTTAAATTAACGGAACATAAACAAACAATGCAATCCTGAATTAGGTTCCACAAATATCCTCTTTAGAAAAATATGGACTGTAAAATCTTTGTAGTCCATCATGTAAAGAAGCTGGTAAATTTTTTATGACCTCCAGGTCGAATTCAGAAATATTTGTTTCTTTGTAAAGTTAAATCTAGTTTGTCAAATCTGGCCCAGCTGAACCTAGTCTAGTCCAGTCGTCATTGTTTAGTTCTCAGTCCGGCCCGGTCCGGTCCTGGTCCGGTCTATGCAGCCACACAATGGTTCGGTCTGCGTGACATCACGTATCCTCTCCTGCAGACGCAGCGGAACGAGCCTTCAGTGTTCACGCAGCGAGCGTTCACACACGGGTACTCCACACCGACGCCGTCCTCACACTCGTTTTTATCTGCAAACAGAAGAAGAAGAAGAAGCGAGGAGTTTTTACAACAAGCAACACAGGAAGTGCCGACTGAAGGCATGACAGACAAAGCGTGGTCCTCCAGAGAGCTCTGACGGAAAAGGAGCTCTGCTGCTGGAGGAGTCGTGTTTGTCTCGCGCTTCATTGTCCCATCGCTCATGAACAAGCCCTGAGATACTTGGACTCCACTCGGTCTGCGACTCCCTGCGACCCGGCGGGAGAAACCCACTTCCTGTCAGAGAAGCGTGAACTCAGACTGCTCAGGACCAGAGCAACGACGTCACTTCTTCAGCCAACAAATCAAACATTCAACAATCCAACGGACTCGGACGCTCGCCGGAGCCACGGTCTCTACGTACCAATACACGTCATGGAGGTCATGTCCAGTTCGTATCCTTGGTAACAGTCACAGGTGTAGCTCTCATCGACACGAATACACCTTCCATTCTCACAGCCGTGCAGTATCCCACAATCCTCTGCTGTGCTCAGGCCGGCGTAGGAGTCGTAGCGCCCTGAAAGAGGAGAGAAGAAGAAGACATAAACCTCCCACGGCCACGAGGATGAGGAGTTCACTGTGATGTTACTCACTCTCATACACCCTCCTCGGTGCTCCTCCTCTGCTCCTCTCAGTGAACGGAGGGAACGGCGGACCCGGCCTGAACGCCACTTCCTCCTCTTCTTCTTCCTCCCGCTCCAGGTAAGGACCGCCGGGCAGCGGGGCCAGGCTGAGAGGAGCGCCGTCAGACCGCGATGGAGGAGGAGGCCGGGCTCCGAACGCCCTCTCAGCCCGGGGGTCTGGAGGGAGGCTGAAGGACGGAGGCCTGGGAGGGGAGCCATCAGGGGAGGTGAAGTCTTCAGAGTAATATCCAGTGCTGAGACAATAACGTTACATTAATGTTCGATTAATGTTCGATTAATGTTGGATCTGTTCGGCATCCTCCTCACCTGTACTCCGGCCTGCGATAGGCTCCGTCCGGCAGGCTGAAGGTGACCGGGCCCCTCCCTCTGAACCCGGACCTGTCGTCTCCTGCTGGGGAATAATCATCGTAGTCTGAACCACCAAAGTCTCTGCTGGGAACTCCTGCAGGAGGGAAGGAGTCCGGACTGTAGGGAGGGAAGTATGGAGGACCTGAGGAAGAGGAGACAAGGAGAGGAGAAATAAGGAAACAAGGTGAGAAGGAAGGAGTTAAATCAGTGAAGAATCTGGACAGACATTTTTTTAAAAGTTATAAATAAACTGGATAAAAAAACTTTTGAGGTATTTAGAAATAAATCAGATAAAATGACTCACCTCCTCCTCCTCGTCCAGATGCTGGTCTCACTCCTGGTTCTGGTCCAGAAGAGTCCGGAAAAGTCTCCGGATACAGAGGAGAAAGAAATGAGCTGCACAGAGTGGCGTAGTCGTCTGCAGACACAAAAATGAATCAATGAATGTTTGAACGTCTGTCAGACCTTCAGACACAAATATGTCCACCCAGAACTTATTATGGAGGAGAGGAGGAAGGTCAGACGGTCCAGAACTTTGGTCTGATGAGTCCAGGTTTGACGTCACAGAGTCGATTAATAAAGGTTAATTAATGAATAAACATGTTTTGGTTGGCGGGTCAGACCTGGTGGTGTTTCCTGTCAGGTATTTACCGGAGTCGGTGGGCGGGCAAAGGGCACAATCCATCGCCCAGCCCTCCCCGTACAGGCAACAGCAGTCCATGTAGGTGACCCGAGGTCCCAGCAGAGGACTCTGACAGACCAGGTCTGCGTTGACGTGCTGCCAGCAGATGGACAAGTTTTCATCTGGAGGACAAACAAGAAGAGCCGTTCGTTCACACCTTCAACCACACCTGACGGAGGAGGAGGAGGTAGAAGTCCTCCCCTGGAACGACCTGTTAGTCCAGGAATCGACCCAGCCAACTTCTCTAACAACAACAGCAATATTAATGAGGCACCACAGAAGAGTATTAACAGTCCATGTCACCTGTAATAACTTTATTCTTCATAATCAGAACATTTAACATTTGTTTCTTTGCAGATGATACAGTTTTATCTTTATTTAAAGCTTTTCTGTGTCTCGGACTGTCTGAGGTTCGGTTGGGTGAAAATGAATGAGTAATAAATGATATAATAATAATAATGTAATAAAAACATTAAACAACAGAGCAGAATGTGGTTTTGTTTCCCATACAGATACATCATATTTAGTATAAGCAAATCAACCACCGATGATGAAGTTTCATACTGTGTTGAAAGTGTTTACATTATGAACTCATGTCTTCTCTATTCATATATAATGTTGCTAAACATGTAGAATAAAGGTCTTCATAAAAGGACTTCATAACGTGCAGTCGTCATAGTGAGTGAAACTGATCTGGAACTTCTGATGAGCGCCGTCGAGCTGAATCGACTGAACAAAGTGATAAAACAGATTTTATTCTGAAAGGTTTCTCTGACAGGATGGACACTGGATATTTCCTGGAATGTTTTAAAGACATATGATGCTTTTGAGGAACGATGAGGTTTTCACTTTTTCCAGATGTGTTCCAGCATCTGTTCATCTTGGACCAGGGACACAGTCACTGTTTTTAACTGCTGTTAGACTGTGGACAGCATGCTCGCTATGTCAGATGAACCTTGAAGGTCTTTTCAGACGGGGGTCGACTCTCTGCCGGTATACTGGCTCAGATCCACCTGCACTCCTCATGTGAACAGCCCATCCCGAGAGCTCCCTGTCTCTGCTCATCATTACCGTGTGTATCTCATCATGCATTCATCTTTTAGGTTCATTTCTTTACAATCTAAAGACCGATGAATGAATAAATGAACCAGTGAGGACTGAGAGGAAGGAGGGACCATGAATGGGAAGAACGAGGAAGACGGTGAGAGGTGAGAGGTGAAGGTGGAGATGAGGTGGAGGTGTCTTACCCTCGGTAAGGCGAGACGAGTTGACACAGTTGCGTTGCGTGTCGTCGAGGACCAGAGGATGTTGACAGCTGCAGTAATATGAACCCACCGTGTTGACGCAAACTCCACCCACGCAACTCTCCTCCTCACACTCGTCATGATCTAAGACAGACAGACAGACAGACACAGACAAACAGACAGACAGACACACACACAGACAGACAGACAGGCAGACACAGACAGACACACACAGACAAACAGACAGACAGACAGACACAGACACAGACAAACAGACAGACACACACACAGACAGACAGACAGACAGGCAGACACAGACAAACAGACAGACAGACACACACACAGACAAACAGACAGACAGACAGACACAGACAGGCAGACAGACAGACAGGCAGACAGACAGACAGACACAAACAGACAGACACACAGACAGACACAGACAGACAGACACAGACAAACAGACAGACAGACACACACACAGACAGACAGACAGGCAGACACAGACAGACACACACAGACAAACAGACAGACAGACAGACACAGACACAGACAAACAGACAGACACACACACAGACAGACAGACAGACAGGCAGACACAGACAAACAGACAGACAGACACACACACAGACAAACAGACAGACAGACAGACACAGACAGGCAGACAGACAGACAGGCAGACAGACAGACAGACACAAACAGACAGACACACAGACAGACACAGACAGACAGACACAGACAAACAGACAGACAGACAGACAGACACAGACAAACAGACAGACACAGACAGACAGACACAGACAGACAGACACAGACAAACAGACAGACAGACACACACACAGACAGACAGACAGACAGGCAGACAGACACAGACAAACAGACAGACAGACAGACACAGACAAACAGACAGACACAGACAGACAGACAGGTTTTACTTCCTCGATTTCTTCAACTTAGTATTAATGATTATTGCTGAGCGGGCCTGTTTGAACTGAACTCAGTGAGAATAAATGAAGGTGGGGCTGAAGGTGTGTTTGTTTTATGTACCGACACACTCCAGCAGTGTGCTGTTGTAGACGTATCCACTGGAGCAGTAGCAGTTGTATCCAGGAATGTTGTTGACACACACTCCGTTCTTACACACCTCTGGATGGAAACGTTTACACTCGTCCACATCTGGAAGAAGGAAGACAACCTGAGTTTTATTTTATGAAACAAAGAGCTTTTTATCTTTTGTTTTGGATTTTATTGGATATTTACTGAAGGTAGTCCAAAAAATATGTTATCAAGAGGACGTTTGTCTTTTTTCTGTGACGTCTAAACAGATTTATGGATGTGAAGTTATGACGTATAAATCTGAAACATCACTAGGGGTCAGCAAAGCTGCACCACCTGCATCACAAGCTGCATCGCATGGTGTCGTAACAAACCTTTTTAAAAATATATAGTCTGTCTGTTTCTCAGCATTTCATTGATTTCTGTGATGAAAACTAAAGTAAATGTTTCACGTGTAAAGTTAAATAAACTCAAACTATGTTCAGAAGTCTGCACCTGCTCGAACTTCCTGCAGTTTGTTTATTGAACATGAAATATTGAGTGTGTGTTTGTGGTCAGGTGCGTCTGCATGTCGTCACCTCTGTAGCTGAAGGCTCCTGGACCGGTGGTGACGTATCCTCTCCCGCTGGGACACAGATACAGAAACTCGGCTGCACACAAATACAGAGACACTCTTTAACTTCTAACAGTGCCTGACATCCTGATGGCTCGTGGTGTTGTCTGTGGTGTTGTCTGTGGTGCCTCACCTGTGTCTGTGGCGGGGCAGGTGTGGTACTGGCAGCCCAGCCCCCAGCCCTCGCCCACCGTGCAGCAGCACTCCTGCTGGGTGGTGTTAGTGGCCAGCAGGCTGCAGGTGCCCCGCTCAGCCAGGTTGTAGTAACACTCCCTCAGCTCACCTGGGCGAGCCGCAGGGAGGGGAGGCAGTATGGGAGGTGACCTCTCTGCACCAGTGTGGGAGGAAGAGGAGGTGGAGGAGGAGGAGCTGTGGACTGTTTCTCCTGCAGGAGAACAAAAGGAGAATTTAATGTAACAATCGTGTAACATTAATGCAACGTTAATGTAATGTAAAGCTCATAGACTGTACCTCGTCGTGCCGTGTTGACACACCGCCTGATGCTCGGGTCGAACTCGTCTCCACGCCGGTCACACTCACACATGAACGAACCCTCGACATTCTCACAACGTGCAGAACCGCACACACCAGGCAGAGACACACACTCATCCTCATCTGACAGACAGACAGACACACACAGAACGACACATACACACACAAGCATTTTTTTTATCCTTTGTGATTGAAACCTGCTGCCTACATTACCCACAATGCACAAGTATGGTACTCAGCTTGTTAGCCTGTCAGCTGTTAGCTCACACCGTCACCCAGACCGTACGTACCCTCGCAGGCCTTCCCGTCGGCGGTGGAGGTGAAGCCCTGGTGACACACACACAGGTACGTTCCTATCAGGTTCTGACAGGTGGCGTGTTCTCCGCAGACCGTCGAGTTGGCACATTCGTCAACGTCTGAGAGAGAAGAGAGGCGACATGAGTCTCAACTGTTGACGAACAGTTTGTGCAACACTTGTTCCATAACATGCCAGACTCACCCACACAGCTGCCGGTCGACGACCCCTGATAGCCCGGCTCGCAGGAAGTGAGACAGCGGTATGAACCAATCGTGTTCTGGCAGCGCTGCGAGCTGCAAACGGAGCCGCCGGACGAGACGCACTCATCGACATCTGAGAGAGACTTAATCAGCTATCATGGAACATTTCAGAAAAACGTGTGTGTGTGTGTGTGTGTGTGTGTGTATACCGAGACAGGCGGTCCTCTCTGGGTTGGTGGTGAAGCCGGTCTGACATTGGCACTGGAACGATCCTTCAGTGTTCACACAGCGACCGTCCACACACACACCGGGCTTCACACACTCATCCACATCTACAGACAGAAACACACACACACACACACACACACACACACACACACACGTTGTCATGAGGACGGGCCAAAGATGACATCACCATTACATCAGCTCTATAAGCAGTCCAGACGTGAGCTGTGAGCTGCTGGAAGCAGAACAACAGAACCACAGTCACAAACCTCCAACATACAGAACCTGGACCAGCCCGACCTGAATATTTATGGATCCTGTCAGAACAGAGTTCTGTATGTGAGTTAACCCTCCTCCATTTTGTTTGTTCAGCAGCAGCAGCTGTTCTTTCAGAGACCCGCTGGACTTCATGGTGGGTCGACTACGACTTCAGAACCACAGAGACCAGAGACTGCCCTCGCTGGACACCATTTTGGTAGCTGAAGGGGAGGGACCACCCACGTTGAGTATGGTGACTGAAAGTTACGGACGTTTGGACGTCACTACAGGTTCAGTGGTTCAGACACTGTCCTCACACCAAACCAACGTTAATTTCAGGTTTGAATCCTGAAAGTTCGATTTTTTTAGGTTCTCAGTCTAAGATGTGAACAGTGTCGACGACCAGCAGGAGTTCAGTTCTCTGCTCACTGCAGCTCCGTCGTTTCCCTAACCCTAACACGCTGGCTGCACTGAGGGTGGTGACATGCTGCCCTCTGCTGGTTCAGAGCGTAACGCAGGTATTACACACGGCTCCTTAAAGACACACACTGTGACTCACCGAGGCAGGCGGTCCTGTTGTTGCTCAGTTTGAACCCCTGAGCACACACACATGTGTACGACCCGGCCGTGTTCACACACTCTCCTCGGGGGAAACAGAAATCTCCCTCCAAACACTCGTTAATATCTGCGGACACACACACACACACACACACACACTCATATTGTAATGATGTAAACATGATGATGATGATGTCGTCCTTCATCGGTGACCTCACCTCTGCACTGCCTCCCCACACTGGACGCTCGGTATCCGGGACGACAGTCACACCTGAACGAGCCAACCGTGTTCACACACACACGCTCGGCCTCGCACGCCCCGACACTCGCACACTCATCAATATCTACAGAGAGAGAGGGGGCGGGGCTTAAGGACATTGTGTGTGTGTGTTTGTGTGTGTGTGTGTGCGAGCGTGTGTGTGTGTGTTACCTTTACAGGAGCCGTGCTGGCTGCTGTATCCGGGCTGACACGACACACACCGATATGAACCCACAGTGTTCACACACTGCTGACCAGGACACTGAGAGGGCTGATCACACTCATCCACATCTGACACACACACACACACACACACACACACTTTCTTTATGCAGCAAAGGTCCACAGGTTGGAGTCAGGACACTGTACACCATGTGACACACACTGTACCAGGTGAGCTAGCCCGGTGTCATGTGATCAACATGGTCATATTGAAACGTTCATGGTTCATGAGGAGCTGACCGAGAGATCTGATTGGTGCTCTGAAACATTTGTTCCAAATATTTTTATAAAAATAATCTGGAAAATAACAACAGAAGAATACCCCAAAATTTGAGCAATATATTTTTTAAAAATAAATAAAATTGTTAAAATATCTGAAAATATTAATAATATAGCCAAAAATATTATTTTAAATTATTATTATATTATTTAAAATACCTTAAAAAGATGTGAACGACCAAGTGTGTGTGTGTGTGTGTGTGTGTGTGTGTGTGTGCGTGTACCTGTACACACTCCGTTCACGCTGTGGTATCCCTGCTCACAGTCCACACAGCTGTACGATCCTTCGGTGTTCACACACTGCTGACCCCGACAAACCTCGCGGTCCTCACACTCGTTCACATCTACAGACAGAGAGAGGACAGAGAGTGTGTGTGAGGGAGTGTGTGTCTTTGTATATGTGTGTGTGTGTGTGTGTGTGTGTGTGTGTATGTACCTGCACACTGTCTGTTGACGAATGTGTATCCTGGTCGACACGACATGCAGCGGTACGATCCCACAGTGTTCACACACATCTGACCGGGACACTGAGAGGGCTCCGCACACTCGTCTACATCTGAACACACACACACACACACACACACACACACAAAATACACTTGTACCAACAGCTGTCAGCTTAGCTTAGCATAAAGACTGGAAACAGAGGGAAACAGCTAGCCTAGCTCGTCCCACCTTGCAGCACCTCCAAACATGTTTTGACCCACAGCTGCCGCGTTACCTGTGCAGATGTTGTTCTGGAGCTTGTAACCATGGTGACAGACGCAGCGGTAGCTTCCAGGTGTGTTTTCACAGCGACCGTTGGTGCAGGGAGCCTGACGGCACTCGTCGATATCTGCAGACAGTCACAGCGACGTACTGACTTTATCAGTCACAGCATTGTGGTGGAAAGCAGTGTTCTACCAGCCTGTACAGACAGGTGTGTTCACCTGTGCAGAGCCTGTTGGACAGTCTGTATCCGGGCTGACAGGACACGCAGCGGTATGAGCCCTGACTGTTGATACACTCCTGACCTGGACACTGCAGGGGGTCCTCACACTCGTCCACATCTGAAACACACACACACACCTGAGTGTGAGCTTACGTCTATAATCAATCCAATCATACAGCTTCGACGTCCATCAGGTGTGTTTACCTGTGCAGGTGTTCCCGCTGAGCCTGTAACCGAGGCGACACACACACCTGTAGCTGCCCGGCGTGTTGTCACAGCGACCGTTGCTGCAGGGATTCTGCTGACACTCGTCGATGTCTGAGGACGTGACGCAGTGATGTCATGACAACAAACAGGAAATGACACGAGACACGTACAGAAAGAAACAGGAAGTTGACATCACCTTGACAACCGGTCTGCTGGCTGCTGCTCCTGTATCCAGACGGACACACACACCTGTAGCTGCCCATCGAGTTCACACACTCTCCCACCGGACACACACCTGGAGACTGCAAACACTCGTTCACGTCTACACACACACACACACACACACACACACACACGTGATTATTTAAAAAGTTAATTAACGACGGTTAGTTGGAACCATAAACATATGTACAGTGAAAATTATTGTGTGTGTGTGTGTGTGTGTGTGTGTTCATACCTTGGCAGTACGTCCGCTGAGTGTTGGGCTGGTATCCTTGATCACACACACAGGTGTGTCTTCCACCTGGCTGATCCACACAGCGGCCTCGCCCACACACACCTGGTCTGGTCTCACACACACCTCGCACTGCTGCATGCAGACACACACACACACACACAGATCATGAATACACACTCTGCAGTTGTTCATTGGACAACGCGTGCTAGGGCCTCTCAGGTGGGCCGCTTTGACTTCAGCTCGGTTCCTGAACTTCTTGCAACATAAAGTCTCTTCACGCCAAAAGGAGTTTTTGACTCTTCTTTGGACCTTCTGGAAAGAGGAGAGCAGATACCCAAACCCCCTCACCTGTCTGAAGGATTAGGATTGTCCAAACTTCTCACTCTGTCTCTGAGTCCTGCCACCCTACAGAGGAAGTTCATTTCAGCTGCTTGTATCCGCGATCTCATTCTTTGGGTCACTACCCAAAGCTCATGAGGGATGGAGCACAGATGGACTGGAAAATCAAGAACTTTGCCTTGAAGCTCAGCTCCCTCTGAACAACAACAGTCCACACTGGCCATAATACTGCTGACTCCACACCAATCTGCTGGTCCATCACATGCACCATTTTGCCATCACTTGTCAACAAGACCCCGAGATACTTCAGTTTCTTCACTTGGGGCAGCAACTTGGAACAAATGCTACCCACCAGAAAAACCTTGACTGACTGAATATGAATGAATTCAAATGAATTCTGGTTTCAGAGTCGTGTTTCCGTGCTGGTACTCACTCTGGACTCGGGTCGTCGGGCTCACAGGTGGTCTGCTCTGCACAGGAGGGAGTGCTCCACTGCTGGGCCTCGAGCCACGCTCGGGAGTCTGCGGCTGGGCCGGCGATGGGAGAGTGTCCCCTCTAGCTGGTGGCAGATCCGGCCGGGGAGGCACAGTGGAGGACCTACCGCCTGCTGAGGAGAAGCATGCGTTCAGAATTGTTTTAAGTACAGTACGTAGCCATAAAGGAAGGGAGAACCTTGACGGACCACTACAACCTGAGCGTCTCCTGGACTAAAGATGGTCCTTTGTGGACTGAGGGCAGCAGAACCAGTTAGTCAGATTTCCTTGAAATGATAAAAAAAAAGTTACCTTGAGTCCCAGTGGATGGAGGTTGTGGTCTTGGACGTGAAGGAGCAAGGTCAAGCTGGTTCTGTTGGGTTGTGACTGTGGTGCCAGTGCTTCCCGGGTGAACAGGCCTGGAGGGGGGAGAGTCGGGACGAGACGGAGGCTGAGGTCGAGGCTGAGGTCGTGGCTGAGACGGAGGCTGAGGTCGAGGCTGGGGTCGTGGCTGAGACGGAGGCTGAGGTCGAGGCTGGGGTTGAGGTCGTGGCTGAGACGGAGGCTGAGGTCGAGGCTCGGGTTGAGGTCGTGGCTGAGACGGAGGCTGGGGTCGAGGCTGGGGTTGAGGTCGTGGCAGAGGCTGGGGCTGAGGCCGGGGTTGAGTCTGAGGTGGACTGGGTCTAGTGTGGGTACCAGCTGATCCTGCACTGGATCCGACACCTGAAGTACTCGCTCCACCAGCAGTTGCCCCAGAGGAAGAGGGCTTCTCCTGAGACCTGGAGGCTCCGCTGCTACTGGAAGTACCAGCACCTGGCAGGGAAGGGTTAGAGATGCTGAAGCCAAAATCTCATGCAGGTGTTGCTGCCATGAGCAGACAGTAAACAGTATGTTCTAGCTGGATCTATATCAGGTACCCTGGTTATCCTGGTTGCCGTGGGGTACCAGCGCAGCTCCTCGGTTCCCGAGCTGCTCGGTGACTCTCTGGTTGAACTGCAGGGCTGAAGCAGAATAGTGATAACCGGGTCCGGCTGGACAGATCTCCTTAAAGGCCACTGAAGGAGGAGACAGAAGGAACTTTTAAAAATCAGAGCGAACTTCTGCAATTCTGGGAAAAGTCAACAGTTAGTGGGATTAATCCTCCGAGGACCATGAATGTCAACATTTTCCAAAACTTTCCAGCCCATCAGGTAGTAGGACATATTAGGGTTCATCCTCTGGGGATCAATGAATATTTGTACCAAATTTTATGGCAAGCTATGTATGGCAATGTCTGTCTGTTGACAGGTTAAAAAGTCTTAAAGGGGGAGACACTGCAGATGTGCTGACTCTGCTTTGCTGGAGATACAGTTAGTTAAACTTGTTTCTTTTTGTGACTAACTAGCAGTCGAATTTCTGGTAACCAACCTGAACCAAAGTAGGGACATCTCTGGCAGTCAGGTCCCCAGGCTTTGCCTACTCGGCTGCAGCAGCATATCTGCTTGGTGATGTTCCTCAGGATGGGTAGGGAGCAAGAGGATGGACCCTGACCCGAACCCAGAACCCGGTAACACTGACTCTTCTCTTCTGATATCACACTCTGGGCTGAGGAGGACACACATGAGGGCAGAGTTACAAACACATCCAGGAGCCCGTCATGGGAATCCAAACAGACTTAAGGCCAAGGCACCAGCAGAGCCCTGCATGCAGAATCAATAACATGCTGTTTCCCCGCCCGGTCCATTCAGGCTCACATCAGCATTCAAACAGCCTCGACTGAGACTCGACACAAATCAAGCAAGCTTTGACATCACAGCCCCGACAAGCCCAAGGTTTGACTGGACACGAAAGGACGGAGAACATATGTAAGAACAGGAAAGGAGAACAGAACACAGAACATTCACTAAAAGGTGAAAAATTCTGTACTTATCAATATTCAACAGTCCCCTTAACCCTAACCCTGGAGAGCACCACCTTCAGGAGGTGGAAACATCTCAAACCAGGTCATCAGGTAGCCACATGTGGACTGTGGTGCTACTCAAACATTTAATGATCTTAACCTATACTTTAAATCAACAGAATTATTCATGGTTGAATTATCATGGCTTCACAATAGCCAACCACATACGAGAGTTTAATGTCATGCTCACATATTAAGCTTTGACTTTGGCCATCAATTAATTCAGATTTACCAAGAAGAGAAAGACACAAAGACAGACAGTAAGACAGACGAGAACACAAACAACAAAACAAAGCAAATTCAGCCAGGACGACGTTAGAACTGGACTGGACAGACGAACCAACTCTATCTCCAAGAAATTACATTCATGCACAACTCTGCAAAGGAAAATGTTTTTAACATCATGAAAGATCTTTAATTGATCTGGGAAAACATCATCTGGGACTGACTTTACATCGTTGGTGAAATAAAAGGCTGACAGACAGACGTACATGTTTACCATAGAACTCTGAAGCTGGGGGCAACAAATCACTTGAGATGCTGGTTTACACGCATTAACTTTTGATACAGTAATTAAGTTCAATTTTACTGAGAGCAAAAACCAAACTTTGTAATTTCTAGGAGGCTTAACACACACGATACACACCACTCCACGAGCATTTACAGCCAGTTTGGAAGTGACAGAGAGACGAGACGGTGTCAAGCTCAACAAATCAGCTTTGATTAGAGCGCTGTCATTGGTTACCAGACGGACCAGCATCCTCCTCCTCCTCCTCCTCCCTCTTCTTCTTCTCCTCAGCGAATGCCGGTCAGAATAAGCAGAGCTCCAGTCAGGCTTCAGTAAAACCATCTGAGCACTGAGCTTCAGTCAGATTCCAACGATTTTCTTCAGAACAAAAGAGTTCTTCAGACGTCTGACAGAACAAAGAACCCTCTCACCTCCGACTGAACAAAGACATCCATTGACCTCCAACCACAAGTTTCATGAACTCTATGCTGAGCTCAGCAAAGTCGGCGAGCCTCGCCCTGAACATGGAGCACACCGCCTGTTTTACCAATCGGCAGGCTTGGAGGGTCGACACCGAACTGCATTATGGGAAACTGTGAGTTGTAGTTTGAAGTTTGGTTTGTTTACAGAGCTGTTCATGCAACCAAGCATTTCCTGTTGCTGCTGAAAGAAGGAGAAGACCAACTAGATGAAGAAGAACAACAAAGAAGAAGTAGACAAAGTTGATGACAGAGAAAAAAAAGGCCAAGATGAAGAAGACCAAGAAGAAGACGATGAAAAAGAAGAAGACAGCAAAGGCAATGAAGAAGAAGAAGAAAGAAGATCAAGACGACACAGAAAAAGCTGACTAAGAAAACCAAGTAGACCAAGAAGAAAACAAAGAAGGTGAAGAAGCAGTAAGATGTTGTGATCATCACCACATCATGAAGTACACAGAGTACTTCGTAGAAGAGTACTAACAGAAGGAGTCCCAGAGGATGAACCAGCTCCTGCAGGAGGTCTACATGTTTATAACCTGATGTTTGAATGGAGCTCAGATGGATCCATGAAGTCCTGATCTGGAGTCTGCGTTATTCCTCATTTCATTCCCAAGCCGACGGCTGTGTGTGTGTGTGTGTGTGTGTGATACTTACAGATGCAGATTCCATGTGAGGCGTCGAGGATGAACCCCACCCTACAAACACAGCTATAGCTCCCCCTGGTGTTCACACAGATCCCATTCTCACACATCCCAGGCAGGAGGCACTCATTAACATCTACACACATATACATACATGAACACACACATACACACACGTTACCACACCTCCTCCTCGTCATCTTCTTCATGTTTGTCTAACTGTTGGTGCATCGAGAGCTCTTACGTTTGCTACCAATCCTCTAGATTACATCAAATATAAATATAAACTTTATTATTATTAAGGAGAACAGACTGGGGACGTTGTTTGGCGGTGGAAGGAGCACTTTGAGGAACTCCTCCACCCAAACATCACGTCCTCTGTGGAGGAGGCAGAGCTTGAAGACTTGAGGAAGCCTCGCCTATATCTCAGGTTGAGGGTGCCAAGGCAGTTAGGAAGCTCTTTGGCGGCAAGGTGCCAGGTGTGGATGAGATCCGCCCTGAGGTGCTGAAGGCTTTGGACTCTTTTCAGGGTGCTGTTTGGTCCGCTTTAAACCGACCGCAGTTTGTTTGGGCAAGATGTCAAAGCTCATCCGAACCAAACAAACAAACTCTGGTCCGCATGGGTCTCGGTCCGCTTGCAAGTGAACCCTGGTGCAGTTCGCCGACGGTGGGAAAGTAAACAGACTACCCAGCAAACCAAAGATCAGGAAGCCAATCCATGAGCCACGCTTCCTTCTTCCTAGTCACCCCCAAACGAGCAGCCGTTGTAACTGCATGATGTTGTCCAGGTGGTTTTGGTCCGCTTCCAAAACCGAACCAAATGAAGGTGGCATTCCTCATGCAACCGCATGAAAGCAACATCAATGTCGCACGGAGGATGGGTACAGTACCTGTGGAGTGGCAGACTGGGTGGATGTCCAACGGGAGTTTGACCATCCGGTCTACGTGAGCTTTGTGGATTTGGAAAAGGCTCACGACCGGGTCCCTGGGTGTCATGAGCGGGGGACTGAGGGAGTATGGAACCGCTGGTACGGGCCATGCAGTCCTCGTGCAACCAAAGTGTTTGTAGAGTTGAAAGAGTCAAATACATTCTCAGTGGGTGTTGGACTGGTGTGTGTGTGTGTGTGTGTGTGTGTGTGTAACTCACCGACACACTGCGCCCCATTGGATCGTTCAAATCCGACAGGACAGCTGCTGTTGTTTTGACCTGATGATGCAGAAGATTACGAAATGACCAAAAACAAGTCAAACACCTGTGTGTGTGTGTGTGTGTGTTTCTGTCTGTGTGTGTGTGTGTGTGTGTTTCTGTCTGTGTGTGTGTGTTTCTGTGTGTGTGTGTGTGTGTGTGTGTTTCTGTCTGTGTGTGTGTGTGTGTGTGTGTGTTTCTGTCTGTGTGTGTGTGTGTGTGTGTGTGTTTCTGTCTGAGTGTGTGTGTGTGTGTGTTTCTGTCTGTGTGTGTGTGTGTGTGTGTTTCTGTCTGTGTGTGTGTGTGTGTGTGTGTGTGTGTTTCTGTCTGTGTGTGTGTGTGTGTGTGTTTCTGTCTGTGTGTGTGTGTTTCAAGGTGTATTGCGTCACTTTCTGTTTTGACAGTATGATGTGAAATTAGCCGCCAACAAGTGAGCTAACACAACTTCCTGTGTGTCTCACACACACGTAAGTGTTTGTGTGTGTGTGTGTGTGTGTGTGTGTGTGTGTGTGTGTGTGTGTGTTAAAGGCCTACAGTCCCAAAGAGCAGCATTCCTTTACTGTTAGTCAGCTCTGCAGGAACATGGAGGACGCATCATTACTGTGTGTGTGTGTGTGTGTGATAATGTCAGATAGTTATATAAGCAGCTCCTGGTGGAATATGTCCAAAATATTTCAGTCATAAAGTATCAGAGCTTCACACACACATACACAGAGACACACGTGTGTGTGTGTGTGTTGGCAGCACTGTTATTATTTTTGGCCAAATCTCCAAGCATCCATATCACCGTGGTATTTTTGGAAATCGCCGTCAGAACTTCGACACACTGCATGAAAATCATGAAAGTCTTACAAAGTACTTCAAGTATTTAAAGTACTCTGTTACAAGTAAAAGTACTGCAAACACAACAGGTGGAGTATCAGAGTTTAGTCCATGAATGTACCTGGAGCTGTGTGTGTGTGTGTGTGTGTGTGTTGTACCTGTGTCAGGACAGAGGACACAGTCGGTGATGCCCCACGCCTTCCCGAGTCCTCTGCAGCACATTTCCCGACTCCTCAGACCAGGCAAAGGGGAGCTGCACTGCACGCACACACACACACACGCACACACACACACACACACACACACACACACACACACATATTAACTTACATGTGGTTGAAATAAAGACAAAGAAAGTAAAAACCAAACTGTATTTGCACTAAACAGAAAGAACAGCTGAGGCTGATGGGAATGTGAGTACATAAAGCAGGGGTCTTCAACCAGGGGTCCACGGCCACTCCGGGGTCCACAGAGGTACTGCAGGGGGTCCAACGCACACTCAGTAAAATACTGATGAACGTGTGCAGATCACTGAGAAACTCCAACTGGGTGAGTCAGTGGACAAAGACAAACAGCTCTTGACATTTCATAACAAATAATTATTATGCAATACTTTGTGGCTTGTCCAAGAGAAGATCTGAGTTAAAGAGTAACTTCAACCCAGCATGTTTTTGTGTCTGTGACTCATTTAGAAATTTTGATTTATGAAACCGGTCCAGTATCGAGCTCAGCCACGACAAAGTACATCCTCTGAAACTTTTTGTCTTTGCCGTTATGGACCTGACAGAGATTTTTGTTCAAATCTACTGGACTCTGGGAGGCACTCAGCTCAGTCCATAGAGCAGCTGCCCCAGATGCAAAGACTCGCTGCGGGGGCACAGGTTCGAATCCCGACCTGTGCGGCCCTTTCCCGCATGTCATTCCTCATCTCTCTCTCTCTCCTGTCAGTCTTCAGCTGTCTGGAACGACTGAAAGTCTTTAACGTGGCTCAGACTTGATCACTGGGAGCTGAAGTTAACCATCGGAGCTGGCTGCTGCTCCAGAAGTTGTGAATCTTGTTGTGAAGACTCGGACTTGAAGCTCGTTGACAGCGGCTCAAACTAAAGCTGCATTTTATCACGAGTGAAAAACGGCAGAGGAGGGAGTTTTTATCAGAAAGCAGAGAAGTGTGAACACGCCGAACATCTGCAGCCAGAAAGTTAATGTGAAGCAGAGTCTGAAAGCACAACTTATTACAGGATAAAAAACATAAATCACTGATTTACTTTGACCATAAAAGGCTCGAGCAGCACCGCGAGAAATAAAATCACCCCGTCAAGAACAAACGGGCAGGTTTGAGTTTTATTACACGTCAGTAAACCAGCTGTCAGCAAACAAGACTTCACTTTGATTAAGAACGTGACAGCTGGAGCTCCACTGCATCTGTAGTCAACACTGCCGCCTCTAGAGGGCGCTGGCAGGGCTTGATTCCGTCTCACCTGTCCGTCTTTGACCTCTCTGAAGCAGTACTTGAACCCAGCCTGCTGGTTGAACGTGCCGCCCTCTCTGAGCGTCTGCGCTTGGACCAGTCCACCTCCTGGAGCCGGAGCTCCCGCCGACCCCGAGGACGAGGAGGAAGAGAGCGTCCGCAGGGTGGGACTGAATCCAGACACCTAGAACGAAGAAGAACCCGCTCAGAGAGAACAAATATGAGAGCATAAAACCTGCTGACTGTTTGTTTGTTACCTTGAGCACCTGGTGGATCTTCACGCTGGCCTCAGGGGGGTGCTGCACTCGCACCTTCACCATGTTCGGACCTCCACCTCCAGACCTCGCCGCCTCTTGGTCCAGTCCCAACGGTAAGAGGAACTCGGACTGGGTCAGCTCCTGATTGGTCGAGAGCAGTGCAGGCTTGACGATCTCATTGGTGGAGGAGGGCGGGGCAGCTGCGGCAACAGCGTTGGCAGCGACGGGGATCTGGCAGAACTTCCCGGTGAAGTTTGGCGGGCAGAGGCAGCGATCCTTCTGCAGGCAGACACCTCCATTCTTACAGAGCAGAGGACAGAGGACTGCAAGGGGGGACAACAGAGACCAGAGACTGGATCAGAACCACATTACACTTCCATGAGGTCAGAGGTCAACACTAACACACATCCATCATGTTTACTGCTGGCCTGGAAACACTTGCCGGTTGCTAAAAGACTGACAGGTCCAGTTTGAGGTCAGCCTGCTGCTGCTGCAGGTCAAAGTGGACCGGGCGCCAACAGAACCAGCCGGGGCATTTCCTACTTCCTGACAGGATGCTGGTGTATTGTTACCCAATGTGCAGCAGGAAGGAAACCTGCAGCTTTAGCAGCAGGTTGGATCGCCTCGTTGATACGAGCTGTTGTTTCCATGTTCACACACAGCAGAGTTCGAGGGCGTAGCTGCTCTTTAAATGAATGAAGAGATCCAGCTGTAGTTTGACAGACTGGATCAGAGCCTGACTCCAGACCAGATCTCCAGAGTCTTCAAGAGTCCTCCAGGACAACCTCCAGGACGGCCTCCAGGACGGCAGGATGTTTTTCTCAAGAAAAACTGTGTTTGCCTGCTGCTACTTAAACTCACTACCAGAGACACTGAACGCAACCGAAATACACTCTGTGAGTTCCAGAGTTTCCTGATGGTCAGTGAAGTAACCTGCCGCTAACCGTAGCTGCTGTTAGCTCATGTTATCTCAGTTTGTTAGTCCAGACTGTAAATGGTAAATTGACTGTGCTCATATTTCTCCTTTTGAGTCTTCCGACCACTCAAAGCTCAAAGCACTGATGGCATTGGCTGCCATGCAAGGTGCCAACTGCTCATCAGTTTGAGGAGCTAACCATTCACACACCGATGGTTCACCCCAATTTGGGGTTCAGTTCTTGTCCACACGGGGCGAAGAAGAAGAAGAAGAAGAAGAAGAAGAAGAAGAAGAAGAAGAAGAAGAAGAAGAAGAAGAAGAAGTTTACAGGCCCAGCAGTCAGCAGCTTCTATGGACGTGATGGCAGAGGAGCAGAGAGTGAAGAGGACGCTGACGGAGGAAGCTAAGAAGAGAAAAGGAGAGAGTGAGCGAGCAAGAAGCCGCCGGACAAGAGTAAATCTCAAGTCTTCAGGTCCTCCTGTCTGTAGGGAGCAGCAGAAGACCTGAGGCTTCTGGAGGGTTCATAGGGTCGAAGTTAATCTGACGTGGGATCATGAAGATCTTCATAAACCACCAGGAGGACTTGAAACTGATCCTGAGCTGAGTTAGACCAACTGTAAGCTGAATACAGAGGGAGACTAGAAAGTCCAAGACTAGACTAGACTAAGAGTAGAACTAGAACTCTCTTGTCCACGTCCTCTCCACTGTGTGTGTGTGCGTCTGCTGTGCTGCATGTGTGTGCTTTGTGTAAACAGTGACCTGATTATTACCCCGGACGTCGCCCTCCAGATGGACCGCATCAACACAAAGGGGATAAACAACGAGAGATTAAAGACATAAAATGATCCAAACAGATGAAGGGAGAGAGAGAACAAACAGATCTGGGTTTCTGGTTCTGATCGGACTGCTCTGTGCTCGCGGTTTAGACACAAACATCTGACAATTTATCAGCTTATGAAGCTAACATGTTAGCAAACAGCTGTCTGCTTCTACAACCAGCAGACACCGAGCAACACCATCACTCATGTTCAGTCTGTTAGCGTTAGCATCAGTCTGTTCCCTGATGGACCCTAAGCACTTCGCTAAAGTGGGTGACCGCTAATTAACTGCTGCTAACTGAACCGGGCTCAGCAGGTTCTGTTGCTGTGTTCACTGTTAGACTGGACTCTGCCGGTTCAGAGGTTCTGTTACTGTGTTCACTGTTAGACTGGACACTGCCGGTTCAGAGGTTCTGTTGCTGTGTTCACTGTTAGACTGGACACTGCCGGTTCAGAGGTTCTGTTGCTGTGTTCACTGTTAGACTGGACACTGCCGGTTCAGAGGTTCTGTTACTGTGTTCACTGTTAGACTGGACACTGCCGGTTCAGAGGTTCTGTTGCTGTGTTCACTGTTAGACTGGACACTGCCGGTTCAGAGGTTCTGTTGCTGTGTTCACTGTTAGACTGGACACTGCCGGTTCAGAGGTTGGGTTCACTGGAAGCTAGCTGCAATGCAGAGACTTTAATTGTGTTCTTCTGTGGCTGATGATGAAGTAGCTAACGAGTGAACATCCCGCTCTCCTTCTGATCTTTGTTGAAAGCTGCACATGCTCTGTCCTGATTGGGTCCAGCTGGGGCTGATGGGAATGTATTGAACACATTAAAGTGTCGAGGTGGAGGTCCAGAGATGACGGCTTGTTTTGTTACTGTACATTTGTGCCAATAAAGTTCATTCACAGAAAGAAAACAAAGGACACACTGGGGGGGTTGACCTTTTGACCCCATGATGTCATCACCTCCTCCTTCGTCCTCCTCTCAGTGTGTGTGTGTGTGTGTTAATGATTAATGAAAGCCATATGTCAGTGGTGTTCCTCCTTCTCTTGTTCTTCTGTTTCCCTCCAAATACTGTAAAAATGTAAATTTGTGTGTGTTCATTCGCTGCTGTCGTTCGAGTTCACAGCGAGATGACGTCGCTTTTCCAACCCGCAGATTTTTCACTAGTTATTTACAGACGTTTAGCTTCGGGGGGGGCAGAGATGAACTGCACATGCTGCACATTAGATTCAAACTGAGAGAACAAACTGCAGCTTAGACCAGAACCAGAAGTCCAGAGTAAAGTTCACAAGCTGTGGACGCCATGAACACAACCTCCAGACCAGCAGAGGGCAGCTCTGACAGTCAATACAGCAGGCTAGGTGGCCGGGTTTGGCTCCTGGCATCCCGGCTCCGGCTCTGTTGCTGCTATCGCCAGATTCAGTTAATTAGCGGTGTAGTCTTACACGTGCGTTATGTTACTTCTACTGTAAGAACTACAGTTCCCATGATGCTCTGTGGGGATGTAGCATGAACTCTGAGAGACAAACTGAAACAATTTTAGAAACTCCTGGGCAGAGATCAATCGTTCAAACTATTCACTGGCTCCACTTCAGATACTCAACTTGGCCAAAAGCTGCAGGTCACATGACGCAGCTGGAACACCTTCACACGATACACATGTACCATCACATGTTGAGAGTTTTACCACGGCGACCAAGTCTCTGAGTGTTGCCATGGAGATGAATCTCCAGGAAAACGGTCTGTGATGTCTTAAACTCTTTGTGACGTAAATTCAGTTTTTAGTTCGTACCACATGGACACAAGACTATGTCCAGGTTTTAGACAGTCTGCGGGGACGTCACAGAGACTACGACCAGGTTTTAGACAGTCTGCGGGGACGTCACAGAGACTACGTCCAGGTTTTAGACAGTCTGCGGGGACGTCACAGAGACTACGTCCAGGTTTTAGACAGTCTGCGGGGACGTCACAGAGACTACGTCCAGGTTTTAGACAGTCTGCTACAGACTCCAGTTGTGTTGATGTCTCTGGTGATGGACGGTGCCATAAATCACCTCTGAGCAGTAAATGAACCGTCAGCCTGTCAGTCACTGGTCAAGATGAGATGGAGTTATAAAGTGAAGCTCACTAACTCGGACGCTCTGCACCTGAACCGGACGAGACGTTAACGGTTGAACTTACAGACTCTGAAGCCCGGTCCGTGGGAGGCGTCTCTCCTCGCTGCTGCGTCTCCTTCGTTGCTGCTGTACAGCGTGGTCATGTTGCCTCGCTCGCAGTACTTCACACATCGCTCCTGGCTGCAGCGCATCTTACAGATGGTCGGCGTGAACATCACCTGGATCCTGTCCACGCCCCCTCCTCCACCTGCAGCGCTGGCGATGGCTGTCTGTCCATCAGCTGGCGCTGGGAGAGGAGAGAAGAAGACGATGAAGAGGGACGACAGAAGGAGTCGAGGCTGCAGCATTTCACTTTGTGTTCAGAGTTTCAGCGTCGCATCGTCTAAACTCTCCTCGCCCCTCGCTCGCTTTCTTCCTCTGTGGTGGAGCTAGAAAACGAGTGTCGCAGGAAAAAAGGAGGGAAGGAAGAAAAATGAGCTCCCTCTCCTCTAAACAGTCCTGAATGTGAGCGAGCGAGCGAGCAGTGTGTCTGAGCAGAGAGAGAGAGAGAGAGAGAGAGAGAGAGAGAGATAATTGAAAGCAGTGTGCAGGACTGGGCTCCGATCCAAACTAAATGTTTAGCAGGGATCTGATCCATCAGTCCACACCGACACAGAGAGAGTGAGAGAGCAAGAGAGAGAGCAGGAGAGAGAGAGAGAGAGAGACTACCACTCTGAGTCTCTCTCTCTTTCCTTCATGACAGATGATGCAACCGGGTTTGAGTTTCAGGGTTCATAAAACGAGGCGAAGCTAAAAGAAGCTGCTGACTGCAGAGCTGGACGATACGTCAACTTTAAATTCAATGCAACATGACCGCCCTTCAACCAGAAACTGTCAGGAAGTGACACAAACTGCAGTCTAACGTCCACTTGAGGCTGGTTCCAGAAGTGAGTCAGTCTCCATAAGTCCCCATGTTCAAATGTCCAACTTCACAGCAGAAATAAACACGTTTACAGCCTGGTACAAAAACAGCTTTGGTGTGTGTGTGTGTGTGTGTGTGTGTGTGTGTGTGCAGTCTGCAGTCCGTCAGTCAGTCAGGACATGAGCTCATAGACAAACAGCAGTAGAAACAGCCGGCCTCTATTCAAACACACAGACGTCACAGGCTCACACTCACACTGTTGGACCTGATTGGCTCAGTCTGAGACAGATGTCTCAATCCAAGTAATCGATTAATAGGCCGATCGTTGACGATCAGACATTGTGAGCTCCCCTCAGAGTGACCTGGTGTTCTGCAGCCAAAGGGAACGCACCCCACGACCTCTGCAGACCGCTGTGTGTGTGTGTGTGTGTGTGTGTGTGAATAAAGTTATTGTTGTTGAGTCGACTGAAAGAGCTCACAAACACAAATCCCCTGAAGAATGTCACACACACACACACACACACACACGCTATGACTGAATACCTGCTAGAATACCACAGGATGTTTAACGTGCATGTTAGCATTGTGTTTGGTATCAACGCCATGCTAGCAGACTGTTTAACTTTCTGGCTCCAGATCCAGACCTGATGATGTCATCTCAGACATGATTGATGACTCGTCTGTCTTCCCTCCATCTTTAAATGTCGTCATGTTTCCATTAGCACTGTCCTGAGGTTGGACAATGGCAGGAAGTGTTGGTTGGTGTAATTGTGGCGATGGGGGCTGCACCGTGCGGCTGTATGTACAGTCACCTTATCTGAAGCCAACACGCTCGAGGAATCAAACATTCCAGCTCTGTTAAATCACCGTCAGCATGTCGTTGACAGATACGACCTGTGTGTACAGTTTATCTCTCAGCACGCTGTATCAGCGCCATAATGAACTGTGTGTTTTGGTATGTGTGTTAAACACACACTAAGCTTTGTGTTAATGTGTCCAAACATGAGACGGCCTGATTATGACGTCTGCTCTCATATCTCTGAACCAACACACAAACATTACACACGACTGAGCTAACGGAGGAATGTTAACGACTGTTTACAGATGACAACCGCCAAATTATGAATTTACATGCAGTGTGTGAGCAGTAAGCTGACCTGGACATAAAACTACAGTAGTTGAGTGTTCCTGCACTGTTCACTATCCCCATACTGATCATTATGACGTATTACAGGAAGTTCAGCGTGCTACTCCTCCCTCAGTTTTGGTCTCACAGACACAAAAAAGGGATCAAACCGACCGGCTCGGCCGGGAATGGTGTGCTGAGACTTTTCTCAGAGTTTCACCAAACAGTTTCACCAAAAATCACCAAAAACCACGCCACGCCACACCAATGGGTGTGTATTGGTAGAAAGTTCCAGAGCTAGAGTGGAGAGGGAGAGAAACATTTGTCAGAAAATACATTTGCAAACGGCTCTCGTGGCCACAAATGTCACTCTGCAGAAATAATTTCTACATAGAAACGTAGGAAAATTGCTACGCAGCGATATCACTGCTGAAGCTGTCAGACTTCTAGTTTTGGCGGGAGACGCACTGATGCGCCAGGATCACCCACCGACAGCCCCATCTACTCCCATGTTAACTGGAGAGGAGCACGGGGCACCTGTTCTTTCTCTCTCTCCCCAGGTCACATGTTTTAACTTCACACACTGAAATTGGGCGTTCACATGGTCGACAAGATGAGGATGCTCACGGTCATTTGGGCTTTTTGATACCACCTACCGTTTGGCATTAGTGTCCACTAGTTGGAGGGGGTTCATTTAGAGACTTTCTGTGTCTCTCAGCAGTCACTCACACACAGACAGAGCACAGCTGCAGTTCATTACTCTGACCTGCAGCTGACCCCGGTTGCTTGGCAACCTCAAGCCTGCCTTTGACTGACTTTGTTGAAGTCTCAGTGCTGCTGCAGGGTCAGTGATAATGTGTGTCAGACACACTCTGTGTTTATTTATACAGTTTAGAGTTCATGTTTTAAATGTGTTTTAGTGTTTCTTCTGAATAAACATAGAAACATTTGAGCGATTAAACTTTTTAAAAAGATGCTTAAAATGCTAATAATTTTAAGGTGATGTGATGTGATGCTGCGTTCACTGACCTGTGGGTTCATTGAAGTGGACCGTGTACTGGCCCTTCTGAGTGTGGAATGTCCTCACGCTGCTTTTGACTGAAGATGACAGTGTCGGAGAGGATGAAGAGTTAGAGGACGTGGTCACAGTGAGAAGTTTCTTCTTCTCCTTCTCAACGTGCTTCATCAGCAGGGCGGTCATCTTGTCTCCCTTTCCTCCCTGAGTCTTCCTCAGCAGCACGGCCTGGGCTTCCCTCAGACTGTTACACACAAAAACACAAAGCATAAATCGAGTACACAAAATATACACAGAAATACATGTTGTACACGGTGTCTAACTAACTAAGCTAAGTGTTACGTCATGTTGGCAACAGCAGCTAACAATAAAAGTTTGAAAATACAAACATGTAGAGTGCATTGTAGTCTATTTTACACAATAGCAACTTTATTTATTACTTAATGAGTTGCCTTGTTAGGTTCTTATTTATTAGTAGTTATAAGTAAAAACAGTTACTACGATCGGTTCATTAGTTAATTATATATTTAACAACGTCTATAAAGTGATACATCAATAAAAATAAGTAAAGTAAAACATTGTGATGTCTCATGCTGGTGTGAGTCCGTGCTGTGGATTGGTGGTGTCAGTGAATCCCAGTGATGTTGAACAGCAGCCCAGATGTGCTGCAGCTGAGAGCTAACACACTGTGAGAGACGCCCTGCTGTCTGATGCTCGTTTATGTCTCAGCCAAACGTTACAGCTGACAGCACGAGCTGGACGCAGCAGATAAAAGAAACTACCAGCGCGCTCACGTCCATCAGGTTCAGATTTGTGCAGAAGATAAACACACACTGATTCATTTTAACCTCCTCAAACATCAACAACCATCAGGACATTTTGTCCTTTAGTGACAAGCTGAACAAGCCAATCACATCATTTCTACAGTCAGAGTGGGAGGGGCTTGTCGTGGATATTAATTGGCATTTGCAGTAGCAAGTGTGAATTATAAATATATTCTTGCCAGGTTTGGCTCCTGGCTCCTCGGGGCTGAGTCAGTTCTGTTAGCTGCTATTTATCAATGTTTCCATCATGAAGTCTGTAAATCACCTTGGTGGTGTAACGTTACTCCCTGTTGGTCTCAGATGCTGTGCTCCAACACAGTCTGGTCCAGCTGCTGAGCCCAGTTCTGTTAGCATGCTAATTAGCGGTTAGCTACTTTAACTAGTGGTTATGCTAAAGCTAAAATGGCTAACAGATGGTTCTGATAATCACAGACACGTGACACACTGCAGCCTGCTGGGAAAAGACTCTACTTCCCAGAATCCTCCAGGACCTCCCTGTGGTCAGTTTTCCCACAGTCTGTCCTGACCCTGGCTCTGACCCCTGACCTCTGTGACCTCTGACTCTGGTTTATGTTGATCTGACTTCACATGCCAACAGAAGATGTCTTCAGAGAGTCACATGACCATGTCTGGGCCTGCATTGATGCTGCATTGACAGACAGACTGTGGTCATGTGACGGCATTTGTCTTGTGTTGTTACGGACACGTAATGAACGGACAGCACAGCTTCAGTTTGTGTTCAGCAGGTGAGGAGCTCCACCTGCTGTCTGAATGGAGAACTGCAGCTTCACTTCATGTTTTTACAGTGTGGTATCAGTACTTATACTACAGTAATCTGATTACTTTCAGGTAAAATATTACTGAAGTATTCTTACCTCAGTGTCTGCTTCTTCTTCTTCTTCTCTCCTGTCACGTCCAAACTCCTCTGTCCTCCGGGACCAGTGCTGCTGAGGAGGAGACAAGGAGACAGGGAAAGGAGACAAGGAGAGTAGATGAGGAAAGTAGATAATGAGAAGAAGAGACAAAGAGAGGAGACAAGGAAAGTGGACGAGGAGACAGGAAGAGGAGACAAGGGGACAAGGTTTTCGTACCTCAGCGTCTTCTTCTCTCCCGTTAAATCATCCTCACTCTTCTGTCTGCCCAGACCAGGACCAGACTCTGGTCCATCCTCTGGGCCAGGACCGGTGCTGTCCTCCTCTTTAGACCTGGACTTTGTCAACCCGTCCTCCGTCTGTTGGATCAAACTTTCTTTTGGATCCAGCGACCTGTTGCCATCTGTCTTAGACCAGGACCCAGAGTCCACAGGTGGTCCTTCCTGTGTCTGAGACCCTGAAGCTGTCTTTAGTTCTGGATCAGACTTTGATTTTGGATTCTGGCCCACCACGGCATCCTCGGGTTCTCCTCTGCGGGGCCGGAGGGGCTCCCCTGTCCTCTTTGTGGAGGCCCGGTTCTGCTCCTGCATTTCAAACAGCTCACTGGCTCTGTTGTCCATTTTAACACCGATGTGTCCAAATGGATCAGGACCAGAGGAGCCCGGGGTGCTGGTCTGCAGGGCCGAGGATTCTGGTTCTGGTCTGCTGGTCTCTGTGGTGGCTCCTGATTCTGGTTCAGGTCTGGTGGGTCGGGCAGAGGTCAGCGGGTGTCCTGACGGAGGAAGCGTTACCGTGGAAACCTCACAGCGGTAACCGTGGAAACCTCGCCGACACACGCAGCGGTTCGACTGTCGACACAATGCGTTGTTATGGCAACGAGGGAGACACCTGGCTACAAGGAGACAAGGAGAGGAGACAAGGAGAGGAGACAAGGAGTCTCTTAATAAAGTTAGCAAACATTTAGCATGTTAGCTTAGCACGCTGCTAAGGCTAATGAGGTTGCAGACGTCCGGACCAGCGGGTCGTGCTAACTGAGCTAGGCTAAGATTACTCTGCACTGAGCAGCACTGACTTGGGTCAAAGGTCGTCCACCAGTGTGTGTGTGTGTGTTCAGGACAATGTGACCAATCGGTAAAGCTTTACTCTGTCGGCTTGGAGCCCACTGGGGTGTGTGTGTGTGTGTGTGTGTGTGTGTGCAAATCTGTTTCCATTCACGAGTTTCTGAAGGACTTTCACAGCCGAGCTGAATAATCCAGACCTGTGTGTGTGTGTGTGTGTGTGTGTGTGTGTGTGTGTGTGTGTGTGTGTGTGTGTGTGTGTTAAAGGAACACTTCAACCGTCTCATCCTAGCTGGTTAGCTCATTGGCTAGCATTTTGCTAACGTCTGAACAAACAGAACCAGAACCGGAGTGTCGGTGTGCTTCTCCATCAGGTCTACATGTGGATCACATAAAGTCCACACTGTGGAAACCATCAGGTCCAGAACCAGTAAATCCCTGATCCCATCATAAATCCACATCTGAAGACTCCTCGCACTTTGAGCTGAGTCATAAAACATCGACGTCTGCATGACTCGACACATCTGCCCCCTGAGGCCAACCGACCAATCACAGCGCCTTCGTCCGTCTGTACTCACGTTTGGTGCATCGTCTTGTTTTAGGCGACAGCATCCATCCGACACAACAGCGAGCTCCACAGACGTGAGGCCTGCAGACAGAGAGTTAATACTGATCAGCAATTATTAGATATTATATTATTATACACATTTTATTATCAATCAGTCACAGTCCAACAAGCAACTGTAACCAACTGGTCAATTAACAGATCAACACTGAGTCAGAACCAATCAGAGACTTCACAGCTGAGTGTAACAGGAAGTCCAGGTTTTAGACAGTCTGCGAGGAAGTCACAGAGACTACGTCCAGGTTTTAGACAGTCTGCGAGGACGTCACAGAGACTACGTCCAGGTTTTAGACAGTCTGATTCAGATTTGATGATTGAAACTCGTCCACAGGACGGACAGAGACGCTGCGTGGACACGAGGATTTAACCATTATTCACAGTGTGATGGTTGTATTGTATCAGCAGATGAGGCCCCAACACACACAGACAGACTGGAGTCTGTATTTAATGTACAGTATCCCACTGTGGTAACTCTGCTCAGCTGTACTCGAGTATTTACTCTGATTACATTACTTCTGATCAAAGCCAGGACTAGTCCTAGTACTGACTAGTCCAGCAGCAGTCAGCCCAGCTCGGCGTCTGTCTTTCAGCCTTTTATTTCACCAAGCTCTCACCAACCACTAAAAGTCAGTCCCAGATTTACTCTTGTCCGGCGGCTTCTTGCTCGCTCACTCTCTCCTTTTCTCTTCTTAGCTTCCTCCGTCAGCGTCCTCTTCACTCTCTGCTCCTCTGCCATCATGTGCAGCTAACAGCAGCTAACAGACTGAGCTAACATGAGCTAACAGCAGCTAACAGACTGAGCTAACATGAGCTAACAGCAGCTCCAGCTGTCAGCAGTTTACTTCACTGTCCATCATAAACTCTGTAAATCACAGAGAGTTGAGGCGGAGCAGCCGGAGGACATCAGAGGGAAAACCAGGAAACATTTTCTCCATAAAATCTGATCCAGTTTCACCAGAATCAGTGAAATAGTTGGTGTGTGTGACTTAGTGCCGTAAAGCGTTACGTGCTTCTCCCGACCCGGAGCCCAAAGTTACATAGTGTGAGAACAGACGTACGACTGACAGAGACACCGTTCACCTGATCACAGGTCACCTGATCACAGGTCACCTGATCACAGGTCAGCTGATCACAGGTCACCTGATCACAGGTCAGCTGATCACAGGTCACCTGATCACAGGTCAGCTGATCACAGGTCACCTGATCACAGGTCAGCTGATCACAGGTCAGCTGATCACAGGTCAGCTGATCACAGGTCAGTGTGGATCAGCAGGAGTTAAACTCTGTCAGATAAAGAAGTAAAACTACAAGATTAACTTGAGTAGATGAAAATCAGTTCTTGAAGTTCACAGAAACTCTGTCTCGCCCACTCACTCGCTTGTCGGCACCACCATCTTCATCTTCAAACAGGCCTTTCTTCTCGCAGGAACACTGAGGCGTCTGTCGGCTTCAGCCTTTCATCTGCCGACAACTACAGGAGCCCACTGAGGACATTTCACCTCCGGCACACTGACAGAAACCAGTCTGTCCTGGACCGCTGATGAACTGTTTAACTGTAGCTGCTGTTAGCTCAGTTTGTTAGCCGGGCTGCCTGGACTGTGAACTTAGAGCACCGAGGGAGTGTTTGTACCAGAGGAGGTTTGGACCACCGGAGGGAAGAAGAAGAAGAAGAAGAAGAAGAAGAAGAAGAAGAGGTGTTCAGGCCCAGCAGGCAGCAGCTTCTATGGACATGATGGCAGAGGAGCAGAGAGTGAAGAGGACGCTGACAGAGGAAGCTAAGAAGAGAAAAGGAGAGAGTGAGCGAGCAAGAAGCCGCCGGACAAGAGTAAATCTGGGACTGACTTTTAGTGGTTGGTGAGAGCTTGGTGAAATAAAAGGCTGAAAGACAGACGCCGAGCTGGGCTTCTTGTCTGAAGAGGAAGGACTCTTTCACCTTTTCACACACTCATACAAACTGTTTATACACACACACACACACACACACACACAGTTTATAAGCCCGGTCAGTTCACAGGGTTTGGGATCAGTGTGTGTTTTAGAGTGTGTGTGTTGACTTTGCATCCATCACTTGACCGTCAGTCAGACTTGCACTTGAAACTGCTCACACACACACACACACAGAATTTCACACATTCCTGAGGTGTCTGCAGTCCGACACACCTGCCAGATGCTGATTGGTCTAGTGCTTTACAGTCACACACACACACACACACACACACACACACACACACACACCAGTAACAGACTGCAGGTAGAGAACAGCTGGATGAACATTAAACAGTTTCCTGTGAACAGTGAACGCCTCACAGCTGCAGACTCTGAACGCAGCCTGATGTTCGCGTGAGCCGAGAGATGTGACCGTCTACAGGCCGGTCTCCGTCCAATCGGAGCTTGCTGTCGTTCATGACCTGCGTGATGTCATCAGGGGGGAAGTGACAAACATGGCGTCTGAAGCGGTGCACATTAATGATCATCAACTGATCCCTCTGAAGCCCCACCCCTTTACGCACTGTGACCAATCATACTCAAGAAAGCCTCGTTAACATCCTCCTGTCCTGTACTCACACATGCTACAACTTAACTGCCAACTGTAGCTGCTGTTAGCTGATGTCAGCTCAGTCTGTTAGCCGGGCTGAGTGTGAGCTCAGAGCACCGGGGGAGTGTTAGTGTTTGTTTTGGACGACTTCAGGCCCAGCAGTCAGCAGCTTCTATGGACGTGATGGCAGAGGAGCAGAGAGTGAAGAGGACGCTGACGGAGGAAGCTAAGAAGAGAAAAGGAGAGAGTGAGCGAGCAAGAAGCCGCCGGACAAGAGGAAATCTGGGACTGACTGTTAGTGGCTGTCCCTGTGCACCTGAAAGCCCAGGCTGAGGGAATAAAGCACCTGCTGCTGTTTGAACTCTTTAAACTTTATTCAACTGCTGACAGTCATTCTTCTGTCTCTGTCCTCTGTGTTAATAAAGTTAACCCGCCTCTCTGTTTGTGTCTCACCCGTTCAGAGCCGCCCTCCTGCCGCCGACCTTCCCCCCGTCTGCCCTCACCGTCGCCGGCTCCCTGACGTCCAGGCGCAGCGGTGTGGGTGAGCTCCTCCGGCCGGGCTGCACGCCTCCCTCCTCCCGGTCAGGAGGATGCTGAGCCGCGGCGTGAAGACTGAAGATCCAGCTGGTCCAGACGCACCAGAGCCTGAGCCTCATGTTGTTCCAACCAATTAATTATTTAAATTAATGAAACTCAATTAAAAGCCCGGCGCGCGCATCGCGGGTGTTTCAGGCTCACAG
Organism: Nibea coibor; assembly: GCA_023373845.1. Taxonomy (NCBI): domain Eukaryota; kingdom Metazoa; phylum Chordata; class Actinopteri; family Sciaenidae; genus Nibea; species Nibea coibor. Next base: position 750,179 of record CM041716.1, on the reverse strand, counting down.
CGAGTGTCGGACATCTGAGCTTCACTGACTCCACATGAGCGCAGGCTCCGGCTTTATCCTGCTGTCAGCCAATAGGAGCGGAGAACGGCAGCATCTCGGCTCCTATTGGCTGACAGCAAAAGAGCATCTGAGCGGCCAATAAGATCGCAGGAGGAAGGAAAGGTAGCAAGTAGGCAAGTGAAGGAGACTTCATTTACAAAATCAAACAAGACATACTTTGTATTTTACTGCAGTAAAAAACAGTAAAAAGTACTGCAGTCTAAAAGTAATCTACAGTTTATTATAGATACTGCTGAACTCTACGGAAGCCCCAAACGGTCAATTGTGTGTTGATTGTTTTTGAGTGAACAAATATCTGAAACAGAAAATTTGAATTAAATCTTTTTTTCTTTATTGAATCCATTAAAACAAAGTAAACACATCAGATCATATTTGACAGTCTCTGTGACTTCATCTTAGTTGATAGATTTATATAGATATAGATTTTCTCTATAAATAGATTTATTTTAAAGACCTGCCTGAATATTAAACAATGCATCATTTTTATGTTTTAATAAAGTTTTTTTAAAAACTGAAGTTAAGTTAGTTTAATTCTCCATCAGCTGCTTTTATTTTGTAATTTCCGTGTCCGCTCTATATTCCAGTTTGTGCTTTTATTTTGAAAGCTACAACCGGATGTTATCTCCGCCATAGTGGCTAACTTGATGCTAAGAGTCAGCGCTAAGCTGGTGCAGCAGTCCTGTGGCTTCATGCTAAGCTAACAAACTGAATGAACGTGTCAGACTGTCGGAACCGTTTGGACCGGACCAGTTAGCTCTCTCTCTCTCTCTCTCTCTCACACACACACACCGACCGAACCGTACAAGTGCACACAGGTGGCTAACTAGCGTTAGCTAGCACCGGGGCTAACCGAGCAGGATGGATCTGTTCGACGACCTGCCGGAACCGACACAGACCCCCGGTGAGTGCGCGGCCAGGTACCGACAGCCAGAGACGGACACGGAGCCGGACAGAGAGCCGAGAAGAGAGGCTCCGACCGGGACAAGGACAGCTGATGATGAGGACAGTTATCATGGCGCCAGTCAACAGCTGTGCGCTGCAGCTGATGATCAGGGTTACATTGACCATGACATCTAAAGATAACCCTTTATAACAACTAGAGTTTATAAACTAGAATAATCAAGTTTAATTAACAATAATAATAATTAACAGACTAATTAAGAGAAATGTTCTTCAGGTCTGAAGCAGCTGATAAAATAATTTAAAGTGTAATGACTGCAGCTGATGTGATGAGACATGACTCAGATTATTTTGTTCATCATCATATTCATTCATTAAGGGAACGTCCTGTGCAGCTCTAATTAAGGTTTATAATTAAGAATTATTTGTTGTTCAGTCTTTAAGTGTATTTGTTTAGAAATGTAAATTCATAATTTCATGTATGGAGGAATGTTATTTAATTTAATGATTAATCAGAGTACACGGTTTATTCGTCTTCATCTGTCTGATTGATTAATCGATGAGTCACCAAACGTGTCCGATTGTGACGTGTTGTGTTTTCTGATGAGTCATGGTTAGTTTGCGCTGCGTCATCGCTCTGTTTGCTCTGATTCTTCTGCAGCTCCAGTTTCAGGAGCTAAACCTCCGTCCACCAAAGAAGAAGAGGAGGAGCAGGAGGAGGAGGAGGAGGAGGAGGAGGAGAGGAGGTTAAAACGAAGACGAGCAGATGAAGCTGAGGAGGAGCAGGAGGAGGTCAAGAGAGTTTGTAAAGAAGGTTTTCAGCTTCACCACAATGTTTGTTTTCTCTTCTTCTCTCATTAACCATCGAGTCTGCCGTGTGAGCGACCCGTGTGCACGCTGACACGTGTGTTGTCGTGCAGGTCTCCCCGTGCTCAGAGGCTACGTGGCGGCGAGGCGCGGCGAGCGGGACGAGATGCAGGACGCTCACGTGCTGCTGCCGGACATGAACAGCTACCTGTCCGCTCTGCCAGGAAGAGTGTAAGACCTCCAACAGGAAGTCCTCAGGTCGGGGGCGGGGCGAGGGGTGTGCGTCTGTCTGATGTGTCCTCGTGTTTGTCTCGCAGGTCTCGAGTTTCATACTTTGCCGTGTTTGATGGTCACGGAGGAGCTCGAGCGTCACGATTCGCTGCAGAGAATCTTCACCACAACCTCGCCAAGAAGTTCCCGAGCGGTGAGTTTTAAAGGGACGGTACGTCGACGTCTGCTCAGCCGGATCACAGTAGCTTGCTTACTAACTGAGTAAAATCCAGTCCTGGATAACATCAGCTAACCCCACCGGGCTCGTCTCTGTCACAGATACGACACTGTCCATCGGCTTCAAACCACCGGCACATTTCAGACTTTGTTTACGTGCTCAGATTTGGTCATTTTCCTGGTTCATGTTCTTCTAAACGTTCTTCTACATGTGGGAATATGCGACGTTCTTCATTTGTTTCTCTTTTGTCCGGCCGGCAGTTTGCACAGGGTGTTTTATTTTGAAAACACTGAAATATTGACTAGAACAGCTGCGTACCGCTGCAGCCTTTGCAGAGACTGATTGGTTGGATGATCGGGTTATTCCAGGTTTGAGTTCTGACTTTCTGATTGGTCAGTCGTGGTTCTTGTCTTCACGTGTCTCTTTCAGGAGAAACTGAAAACGTGGACAAGCTGATAAAGAAATGTCTGGTGGACACTTTCCGGCAGACGGATGAAGACTTCCTGAAGAAAGCTTCCAGCCAGTAAGAAAACAGACTGTGCGGCTAACGTGCTAACTGTGAGCTCACTGCTAACAGGGGATGCTAACCGCTAACGTCTCTCTGAAACAGGAAGCCGGCGTGGAAGGACGGCTCCACGGCGACCTGCGTGCTCGTGGTGGACGACACGGTGTACGTGGCCAACCTGGGAGACAGCAGGGTATGCTGGGATTGTTTTAGCGTTACCACGGTAACACACGGGCGAGGTCATGTGATGGACGTCCTGTCTGTCTCCAGGCGGTGTTGTGTCGGATGGAGGCGACGGCGGCGGGTGGCGAGAGGAAGGCGGTGACGCTGGCTCTGAGTAAAGAACACAACCCGACCATCTATGAGGAGAGGATGAGGATCCAGAGAGCAGGAGGCACCGTCAGGTACGGCGTCAGGCCTGGAAACGCCTGGAAAACATCCTGGAAACACCTAGAAACACCTGGTGTGTGTGTGTGTGTGTGTTTCAGGGACGGCCGGGTGCTTGGCGTCCTCGAGGTGTCTCGCTCCATCGGTGATGGTCAGTACAAACGCTGCGGAGTCATCTCCACCCCCGACCTGAGGAGGTGTCAGCTCACAGCCAATGACAGGCAAGAACGCCAACACACGCTCACTGCTGATTGGCTAGATGAAGGGATAACCCCTCCCCCTCCCTCCTTATCGCTGTTAAGAGTGACTCAGCAAAACCTGAGTCATCGTGAAACAGGAAACCGCTTCTTCTTCTCTGTTTCCGAGACGATGACTGATCGACTCCTCTCTCGGCTCCTTAGCTTAGCTTAGCATAAAGACTGGAAGCAGGTGGAAACTGTTAGCCTCCCTCTGTAGTGTCCTGACGTCATGTTTGTCCCCTCTGTGTCTCCGTAGGTTCGTCCTGCTCGCCTGTGACGGTCTGTTCAAAGTGTTCTCTGCTGATGAAGCCGTGAAGTTCGTCCTCGGCGTCCTGCAGGTCTCGTCCATCTTCTTTGACCTCCGCTTCACGGCTAAAACCTCCAGTGTACATCCCAAAGCATCATGGGAAATGTAGTTTGTTTTTGTTTCCTGCACAGGAGGGCGGCGTGGAGCAGAGGGCGGGGCTAACGGACGAAGAGCTCCGGTTTGATGCCGCCTGTCAGCAGCTGGCGAGTGAGGCAGTGAGGCGGGGCTGTGCCGACAACGTCACCGTGATCCTGCTTTCTATTGGCTGCTGAACACACACGCACGCGCACACACACACTCTCTCTCTCTGACGTTTTCCAATAAAAAAAAGTTTCTTCTTCGTTGGTGTCTGTTCATCACTGAAGTACTCTGATTACATCCATTTGAAGTTATTTCACAATGACCTAACTGTAGTAATACTGCAGTGTACAAATACTCTGATATGTACTGGTGATATACTATCAGTACTACAAACACTACTTCACCTCTCATACTCTGTTACTAGTATCATAAACTTGAACTCATTAAAATAAGAGTACTCGTACAATTATATAAAGTAGTACTTGTTATTGATACATTGAACCAACCAGGGACTGTTACTGCTACTATTACCGAGTACTGCTGTCACTACAGCTTATACTACTACTACTTGACTAGCACTACTATTAATAATGTGACTACTACTGCTGCAACAGCTAATACTACCACTACTACTGTCAATACTGCAACAGTTACTAGAGCTAATACTATTACACTAGTACTGCTCACTGATACTGTCGCCCTCAGACACTGTACTGTAGTAGTAGCTGTAACAGTAGTAGCAGCATGAACAGTACTAGTAAGAAGTCGCAGTAGCACTAAGAGTAGTGGTAGCAATAGTAGTATTAACAGTACTAGCAGAGCAGTAGTTATATTAGCATCAGCACTAGTAGTACCAGTAGTAGTAACTGTAGTAACAGCAACTATGGTAGTAGCAGTAATACCATTAGTAGTACTAACAGTAGTACTAGTGACAGTTACAGTAAAAAGTAGTATTAAGAACAGTAGAAGTCACAGTACTGACAGTACTACTAGTAAAGGAGTAGTGATATTAGCAATAGTACTAGTAACAGTAGTAACTACAGTATTACTGTGTTCTCGGTGGTGCTGTTACAGTAGTAGTAGTAGTACAGCAGTAGTAGTAGTAGTAGTAGTACAGCAGCAGTAGTAGTACAGCAGTAGTAGTAGTAGTACAGCAGCAGTAGTAGTAGTAGTACAGCAGCAGTAGTAGTAGTAGTAGTACAGCAGCAGTAGTAGTACAGCAGTAGTAGTAGTAGTAGTACAGCAGCAGTAGTAGTAGTAGTACAGCAGCAGTAGTAGTAGTAGTAGTACAGCAGCAGTAGTAGTAGTAGTACAGCAGCAGTAGTAGTAGTAGTAGTACAGCAGCAGCAGTAGTAGTAGTAGTACAGCAGCAGTAGTAGTACAGCAGTAGTAGTAGTAGTACAGCAGCAGTAGTAGTAGTAGTACAGCAGCAGTAGTAGTAGTAGTAGTACAGCAGCAGTAGTAGTACAGCAGTAGTAGTAGTAGTAGTACAGCAGCAGTAGTAGTACAGCAGCAGTAGTAGTAGTAGTAGTAGTACAGCAGCAGTAGTAGTACAGCAGTAGTAGTAGTAGTAGTAGTAGTAGTACAGCAGCAGTAGTAGTACAGCAGTAGTAGTAGTAGTAGTAGTAGTACAGCAGCAGTAGTAGTACAGCAGCAGTAGTAGTAGTAGTAGTAGTAGTACAGCAGCAGTAGTAGTAGTAGTACAGCAGTAGTAGTAGTAGTAGTAGTAGTACAGCAGCAGTAGTAGTACAGCAGTAGTAGTAGTAGTAGTAGTAGTACAGCAGCAGTAGTAGTACAGCAGCAGTAGTAGTAGTAGTAGTACAGCAGCAGTAGTAGTACAGCAGCAGTAGTAGTAGTAGTACAGCAGTAGTAGTAGTAGTAGTAGTAGTAGTAGTAGTACAGCAGCAGTAGTAGTAGTAGTACAGCAGTAGTAGTAGTAGTAGTAGTAGTACAGCAGCAGTAGTAGTACAGCAGTAGTAGTAGTAGTAGTAGTAGTAGTAGTAGTAGTAGTACAGCAGCAGTAGTAGTAGTAGTACAGCAGTAGTAGTAGTAGTAGTAGTAGTAGTACAGCAGCAGTAGTAGTACAGCAGTAGTAGTAGTAGTAGTAGTAGTAGTAGTAGTCTCGGTGGTGCTGTTCCCCCCGCCAGCCGCACGGTGTCGCTGTTTCCCGCCGCTGTCTCTGAGCCAACCCACCCGTCCGTGTTGGGAAGTTCGAGTCTTTCCACTGAATCGGATCACTGACTCTCGGTATCTTGAACATTTTTGAGTCGTTTCGTTCATTTTATCTGGCGCAGCGCTGCAGCCGCCCTGTGACCGATGGACGAACCGCTGTGTGTCCATGTGGCGAGGGAACGAATCACTCACCGAGACGACTCATTACTCCCGAGCCACATAGAAGAGTAGTTCGCAATGAGCGACACGTTCACGAACGACACACCGCTCCCACCCACCCGGATGTTTGGCGGAAGCTGTCGGTTAGCAACAGCCGGCGGAGCAGCATCGGCGTCGGGCAGCAGGATGCGCGGACAGCTGTTAGACTGAAACTCGGTTAAAGTGACTCTTTCATCCGAACTCTGACGCCATGGCGGACGGACAGCGGCGCGGGAACGGAACCTGATCGACCGACCGTCCGTCAAACTGTCGGTTCCGCCCGTGGATGAGGATTACCGGCAGCTGTGGATGGTGGACCGAGTTTAGCATGAGGAGCGACCCGAGAGAGAGCGCAGCAGCTCGGGGGAAGAGAGGCAGCAGAGCGCGGGAACCCCGCTGCTGCTGCTGAGCTAACAGGCTAACAGGCTAACATGAAGAGCGCTCAATAAACTTTATCAACACTGTGACTCAGCGACAAACACAAGACGACATGGACTCACTGCTGGACTTTGAAGAGTGTGTCAAAGACTCACCTGACTTCAGGTAACCAACCTCACACACACACACACACACCTGATGTTTCTGAACGGAGCATGCGCAGAAGTCCTGACAATGTTTTATTTACTCTGTTCAGACTGAAGCTCGAGCTGTTCGAGGCGGATGTGACGGTGCTGGAGACTCACCTGGACAAGGTACGAGTACTAATACTGCTAATACTACTGCTAGGTAGGTACGAGTATTACATCAGCATCAGTATTCATGTTAAATACTACTACTGTTAATACCACTGATGTCAGTACTACTATTCATACTACTACTGGAGACTCACCTGGACAAGGTACGAGTACTAATACTGTTAGTAGTACTACTATTAATACTACATATACCACTGTGAACTACTTCTTCATACTAATACTGTTAGTAGTACTACTATTAATACTACATATACCACTGTCCAGTACTGTAGTCGTAGTAGTACTGCTGCCCCCTGCTGACATCGTGTCAGCGTGTTTCTTATTGGTCGAGGAAACCTGATTGATCTGATTGGCCTGTGCTCTGTGTTTGACCAATCAGGTGATGAAGCTGTGCGGTAAGATGGTGGAGGCGGGACAAGCGTACAACGCAGCCAATCAGCTGTTCCTGACCAGCCTGGCTGAACTTGCCACGCACCACAAGAAGGACGCCGTCATCACCGTACGGAGCCACATAATGCTAACGCTAATGCTAATAATCATGGTTAAAACGTTAGCATGCTAAGCTTGTTAGCACGTTAGCTCAGCTCTGTGATCACAGATATTATGTCTGCTTAGTGCAGGTACGCGGCATCAGCCGACACAGTCAGTCAGTCGCTGGTTGTCGAGCTCTCACAGGAAGTTGGCCTTTGTAACTTCCTGTTTCCTTCCTTTCAGAACTGTCTGAACCAGTTTAACCAGGGCCTGCAGGAGATGGTCAGCTTCCACACTGTGAGTGCACACACACACTTCCTGTCTCGGACTCTGTGTGAATCAACATTTTCTGAGCTGACGGCGGCAGAGACACTGTTCAGTCGTGTTCTTTGTTTTCACCCTCAGATGTTGTTCGATCAGACTCAGAGAGCCATCAGCCAGCAGCTCACCAACCTCTGTACACAGTAAGTCCAACGCCACGAGCAGCAACAATCAAACAGCTGATTAACATCATGATGATGATGATGATGATGGTGACGGTGTGTCCTCCGAGGTTCCTGCCCCAGCTGGTGGAGACCAGGAAGGAGTTTGTCCGGATCGGGGACGATCTGGAGACGGCGGCGGTGAAGAACGCTCAGGTGTCTCGCCACAAAGCAGGAGACGCCGAGCGGGCGAGTCACCTGCTGCTCGCCACGCGCAAATGTTACCAGCACTTTGCCCTGGATTACTGTCTGCAGGTAACACGCACAGCCAGCACCGCCGCCATGAGCGGCGTCACCACGCGGCGTACACGTGGAACCTTCTGTAATCCTTCTTTGATTCTTTCAGCTCAACACGTTCAAGACCCAGCAGAGGATCGACGTCCTGAACTCAGTGAGTCTTTTTCAGATGGACGTCTGAGTCCAGGTGTAGTTAGCCTAGCTTAGCATAAAGACTGGAGGCAGAGGGAAACAGCTAGCCTGGTTCCCAGTGTTGACAAACGCTCTCTGTCGCCAGGTGTTCTCCTTCGTCCATGCTCAGTTCACCTTCTTCCACCAAGGTTTCGACCTGCTCAGGGACCTGGAGCCAACCATGAAGACCATGGCAGCACAGGTCCTGACCTCTGACCCCCGGTCATCATTTGATTATCTGAATGAAAACCGTCTTCGCCGTGATGTAACGTCACCTTCTGTCTTGTCTTTCCGTCCTCAGTTGTCTCAGTTGTCGACAGATTGCGCAGCTAAAAGAAAAGACCTGGAGAACAAACACCTGCTGGTCCAGCAGAGGGTAAGAACTTCATGATCCCTGTCTTCACCTCCGTTAGTTCATCCATCTCCATAAAGCTCCACAGAGTTCTCATGTAGGAACCAGAGCTGGTTCTTTAGCGGAGGTTAGACACGATGTTCAAACACTAAATAAAGTAGACAGCCAGATCGATCTTCTGGACCAGCGGGTAGCTGAACACACAGGTCGATCCTCAGTTGATGGTGTAGGTTCCGTCAGGCAGCAGGTGAACTGGGTCCATCCTCAAAGTCGTGTTGGAAGCAAAAAAAATGGACAAACATCAGGATTTAAGCGACTTTGACAAGAACCAAACTGTGATGGCTCAACGAACGAGTCGGAACATCTCCATTTCGTGTGGGGTGTCCCGGTCTGCAGTGGACTGCTGAAGAAGTTCATGCTGGTTCTGATAGAAAGGTGTCAGAACGTGCTGATCCCTGTCGACTGATGAAAACACCAACAAGAAGTGGAGCGATGGAAGATGTTGTTGACATTACCTCGGGTCCTGCCCTTCATGCGGACTTTGACACGTACCAGGTTCCTCAGCGCGGTCACAGACCACGTCCACCCTCTGAAGTCAGTGGCCTCTTTCAGCCCTGCCACAAAGCTAACATGGTTCAGGAATGGTCTGAGGAACAACAACCAGTTCAAGGTGTCGACTCGAAGAAATCCAATCCGGCATCTGTGGGATGTGTCGGACAAACAAGTCAGATCCATGGAGGTCTTCGAGGACTTGAAGGATCTGCTGCTGACGTCACGGTGCCTTCAGAGGCCTCGACGGGTCACAGCTGTTTGGGTGGCCGACACCTGGAGCACCTGTTACCTTCCTCTGGACCTCCTTTAGCTCACGGTATCTCCTTAAGGTGTCGCCACTGATCCGGTTAGCCTGGCCCCTGTTAGTTAGTAAATGGATAAACAGTGTGAGCCACAGCCTGAAGTAAACGCTGTGTGTGTGTGTGTGTGTGTTCAGGACGCCTCAGGTGAGCCGATGGTTAACCCGTGTCCCGGCAGCGATGACATCATCCAGGGTTACCTGTTCAAACGATGCAGGAGGAAACCCAAAACCTGGAAGAGGTAAAGACCCGGTTCTGCTGGCTTCTACTCAACATCACGTCAACGTTCATGTGACCAACTTTAATGTTTGGACTCGTTTCAGGTGCTGGTTCTCCATCAGAGACAACCAGCTGATTTACAGGAAGTCACACAAGGTACGATGAAATCTGCTTCTATTACCACTCGCTAAAGTAGCTAACCACTAACTAACTGAACCGGGCTCAGCTGCCGGACCGGACCAGGTTGGAGCACAGCCTGCTGGTTCTGTTCGTTGTTGAAACACTGACCCGTATGAACGTGGAGATAAAATGTGTTGATGCTGCAGGAGGAGAACACCGTCCTGTTCGAAGATCTCCGACTGTGCGCCGTCAAATCTTTGGATCACATCGACCGGCGGTTCTGCTTCGAGCTGCTGTCTGTTCAGAAGTAAGAGACCCGATAATCTGTGTGTGTGTTCAGTCTGTCTGACTTCCTGTGTGTGACGAAAACTACGAATCCACAGACGTCCCGTCAATCTTCAGATCACCTCAGCAGGAAGTCACGGCAGCATCATCAGGACACGAGTCCGATTCATTCTGATGGTCTGACGTGTGTGCGTGTGTGTGTGTGTGTGTGCGTGTGTGTGTGTGTGTGCGTGTGTGTGTGTGTGTGTGTGTGCGTGTGTGTGCGTGTGTGTGTGTGTGTGCGTGTGTGTGTGTGTGTGTGTGTCAGGTGCTGTGCTCTGCAGGCTGACTCCGAGCAGTTGAAGCAGGCCTGGCTCAGCGCTCTGCAGGGCAGCATCGACCTCGCCTACAGGGAGCGGGTCGACCCCGTCTGTGTGCAGCCTAAAGACCTCCCCCCTCTCCTTGGAGGAGGAGGAGGAGGAGGAGGAGGTGGTAGTGGGGACTCCTCCTCTCCGGGCCCCCCCACTCGGAGGCCTCCGGCGCTGGGTGTGGCACTCCGAGGTCCGGGGAACCAACGTTGCTGCGACTGCGGCGAGGAGGAGCCTCGCTGGGCCTCCATCAACCTGGGAGTCACCATGTGCATCGAGTGCTCCGGCATCCACAGGTGAGCCACCGCGACACACCTGATGATGACATACGCAGATTTTAAACATGCTTGATGACATCACGGCGTTTTGTCTCCAGGAGTCTCGGCGTTCACCTGTCCAAGGTGAGGTCCCTCACTCTGGACTCATGGGATGCCGAGCAGCTGAAGGTGAGTTCACTAAAGAGAAATCAATCCACCGCTGAAAGTAGTCCCAACAAATCAAACTGAAGACTGAACTCCTCCTCCTCCCGTAGCTGCTGTGCGTTCTGGGTAATGATGTCATAAACCGGATCTACGAGGCTCGGTGTTCAGAGGACAGACGGGTCAAACCGAGAGCCGACAGTCTGCGGTAACGTCACATCGATCCATCGACGATCAGTGAATCTTCATCATCATCGTCGTCACTGTGTTTGATGATGAAGCTCGTGGTTTCTTTCAGGTCAGAGAAGGAGGCGTGGATCAAAGAGAAATACGTGGAGAAAAGATTCGTACAGAACGACGGAGCAGACGGGCCGAGTACGTCTGACACATGCTGACAGCAGAACAGACGTGGTGGTTGGTCCTCACTGAAGGTTTTGTTCTGTTTCAGATGCCGGGCTGCGTCTGTATCACGCCGCGATGACCGGAGACCTGGTTGCCATGGCAGCAGCATTGGCCCAGGGGGCGGAGGTTAACGGGAGCGTCAGCGAGGAGGAGGGACGCACTGCGCTGATCGGAGCTGCAGTCGGGGTGAGAAGGCGCCGAACGCGACCTGTTGGTCTCAGAGGCTGTGCTCCAAACTGGTCCGGTCCAGCTGCTGGGCCCGGTTCTGTTAGCATGCTAATGACAGATTCAGTTAATTAGCGGTGGTTCTGTTTCTTCAGGGATCTCTGTTGGCCTGCGAGTTCCTGCTGCTGAACGGTGCCAACGTGAACCACCGAGACCAGAGAGGACGAGGGGCGCTGCACGCTGCCGCCACCGCCGGACACACCGGGTACACACACACACTCACACACACACACACACACACTCACGTCTAGATAAACAGGAACCATCACGGGTGCTTTTCATTGGCTGTTATAGACAGGTGTGCCTGCTGTTGAAGAGAGGAGCCAATCAGTATGCTGCAGACGAGAAAGGACAGGACCCGTTGGCCATCGCCGTGGAAACGGCCCACGCTGACATCGTCACACTGTGAGTCATCGCTGAAAGGGCTTCTGGGAGCAGCTGATGTTAGACAGTCTGCGGGGACGTCACAGAGACTACGTCCAGGTTTTAGTCTGGAGCTGGAGCCAGGACTTTGTTATCCTAGCTTCGCATCAAGACATCAAGAGTTTTGGGGGTCATTTTAGATTCAGTCTTTACGTCTGTAGATGTTTTGGCACTGACCTGAGGAGCTGACTGTCGGTTGTGATGTTTCAGGCTGCGGATGGCGAGGATGAACGAGGAGATGAGGGACTCGGAGGGCGTCTTCGGAGCCGTGGGTGAGTAGACGTTCTCCTGCTGCATCATTAAACAGCAGCTCTGAGTCTGAACCCGCTGTGACTCCTCAGGAGACGACGAGACGTTTCAGGACATCTTCAGGGACTTCAGTGACATGGCGTCACATGACCCGGAGAGGCTCAGCCGGCGGCGGTTCAGCCGAGGAGAAGAAGGAGACGGGGAGGAAGAGGAGGAGGGAGGAGAGATGAACAGCCGGCACAGTGTTGAAAAGACGTCAGGATGAAACTGAGACTGGAAACCTGTCACTGCAAACTAACCACTGGGTTACCACGGTAACAGCCGTGACTGTAGTATAACCATTATAGTAACATTGTAAGAACACGTATGTCGAGAGTGTAATCCCACTGTGGTAAATAAGTTCTGCTGTACTCAGCTTTGCTACAAGCCAATCATCATCCAGGTCAGCAGCAGCAGACCCAGCAGCAGCTAATATCACTGACTAGTCCAGCAGCAGTCAGCCCAGCTCGGCGTCTGTCTTTCAGCCTTTTATTTCACCAAGCTCTCACCAACCACTAAAAGTCAGTCCCAGATTTACTCTTGTCCGGCGGCTTCTTGCTCGCTCACTCTCTCCTTTTCTCTTCTTAGCTTCCTCCGTCAGCGTCCTCTTCACTCTCTGCTCCTCTGCCATCATGTCCATAGAAGCTGCTGACTGCTGGGCCTGAAGTCCTGTTTTGGTCCAAAAACTGGTCCTGCGGTAAAAACACTACCGCTCAGAGAGCTCAGACAACTGAGCTAACAGCAGCTAACAGACTGAGCTAACATGAGCTAACAGCAGCTAACAGACTGAGCTAACAGCAGCTAACAGACTGAGCTAACATGAGCTAACAGCAGCTAACAGACTGAGCTAACAGCAGCTAACAGACTGAGCTAACATGAGCTAACAGCGGCTAACAGACTGAGCTAACAGCAGCTAACAGACTGAGCTAACATGAGCTAACAGCGGCTAACAGACTGAGCTAACAGCAGCTAACAGACTGAGCTAACATGAGCTAACAGCAGCTAACAGACTGAGCTAACATGAGCTAACAGCAGCTCCAGCTGTCAGCAGTTTACTTCACTGTCCATCATAAACTCTGTAAATCACAGAGAGTTGAGGCGGAGCAGCCGGAGGACATCAGAGGGAAAACCAGGAAACATTTTCTCCATAAAATCTGATCCAGTTTCACCAGAATCAGTGAAATAGTTGGTGTGTGTGACTTAGTGCCGTAAAGCGTTACGTGCTTCTCCCGACCCGGAGCCCAAAGTTACATAGTGTGAGAACAGACGTACGACTGACAGAGACACCGTTCACCTGATCACAGGTCAGCTGATCACAGGTCACCTGATCACAGGTCAGCTGATCAACAGGAGGTCAGAGACGATTATCAGATAAATGTTACATAACGTTTGTTTTTTCCTCTAAATGAACCAGTCAATAGATTTTTTTTGTTTTCCAGGTAACTAGTTAATAAATTAGAGGCTCATTAATCAGCTTCAGACGTTGTAGGTGAATATTTGGGCTGATCCAGGTGAGCTGTTTCCCCCTTCATGCTAAGATGCTAACTGTGTCCTGACTCAGTCTTACATTGAAGTGAATCAGCAACTTTCCCGACAGGTTGAACTGTTTTAACTTAAACTGAAAGTCAGCGTCAATAACAGGAAGCAGAGCGTCACGCTAACATTGTTACAGAACAGGTGTGTGGTTACAGACGTACCTGTCTCACTGTTCAGACTCCATCATGTTCGTTTGATATTCATTTTAAACTCAGGTCTGAGGTCACTTCCTGTCACTTCTGACCGTCGCTAACTAAAAATCAGGTGTTTGTCTACCTGCCGTCTAAAGATGTGTGATTAACAGGAAGTATGACGAGAAACCTGCTTTTGAGTTTTATGTCAGTAATTATCTCTGTGTGTTTTCGCTCGTGGCAGATTAAATTTTTGCTCATGCTGCTTTACATTAAAAACTCAAGGAAGCTTTTATTGTGAAACAGGAAACCGGTGAAAATCTGGTGCTTCGGTTACTCACAATACAACCTGATAACTGACAGATAAATCGTTAAACGTCCAGTCCAGCAGACAGCAGCTCCACCTGGCTGGTTGTTCATTCAGCTCAGCGTTTCACTTAGAGGAAGGAAAAAGATGAAGCAGAGCGATCACTTCCTCCTCCAGCAGTGCGAGCTGCTGTACAGAGATAATTAAAGATGAACTCATTGAATGACGGTGCTGCTGCTGATCGAGTGTTTTTAAACTTTTGTTCCATGTTGTTGTGTTAAAGGGATTTAACGTGCAGCTGCTCCCGTTATGTTTTATTGACGAGTTTTAAAACCAGAAAGTCTGAAAACTGTTTTTAATAAAGACTGACCAGTCTGAGTCCAGCCGCCGTGTTTCCTCTGAAAACTAAACTGCATCATTTCAAAACGTGTCACTGTTCAGACTGAGGGAAGTCGTGTGAATTGAATAATTCAGACTGTTACTGCTGTGATGACACGCTGCTTAATAAAAGCTCCAAATACTGAACGACGTTATCCGACCGATTCTTTACAGATTCAATTAAACATTTAAAATTCAAAACACATGAAACATTTATTAATGAACAAACTGCAGTTTATGTACAAACAGTGATTTAAAACATGAATAAAAACAAACATAAGGTGCTTTTAAATTTAATACTGACGTTTATAAAATCAGAGTTTTGTCCTCTGTCAGCCTCCGTACAGACAGAGTTCCTGCTCGTGGTTCAGATTCTGTTCAGTTTGTTCTGGGTCATCTGAACCAGCTGCTCAGAGTATTTCTCGAGCAGCGACATCGTCCTGTCGTCCTCTAGTGGACCAGAGGGGGCGCTGCAGCCCCGCCCGTCTCCACCCTGCAGCACCGCCTGCAGCTCGGAGTTAACGACATCAAACGCCTCCTGCAGGACGGACGACGTCTGCAGACGCTGATCCGAAGACTCGAGCGACGCGCTGAGCTGCAGGAAAGTCAAAATAACAGATGAAACATTTAGATTTAATATAAATTATTTCTACCCGTGTGTGACGGAGTTTAATTCACTGACGGTTTTCCTGAATTAACATTTATGTTAGCAGCCTCGAGATATTACAACAAACACTACACACACACACTCACACACTCTCCACATCAAGAGTTCGGACGTCTTCATGAGTTTACACGTGTCAAGCAGCGTGTTGTCTGAACGCTCACCTGTTGGTACAGGTGTATGGCTCGTCTCGCTGTCTGTTTCAGCTCGTCTGCGACCTGCTGACACTGCGACAAACTGACCGACTCGTCGACGTCACCTGAACCTGAAACATTAACACATGCAGCGTTCATCCTCTGAGGAGCCGGAATAAGATCAGATGATCTGTAAGTATCAGCGTTCCTTGTGGACGATGCAGGAAGTCAGCCATCTGAAAGGGGCGGGGTTACCTGTCTGAAGGGGGCGGAGTGTTTTTGAAAGGGGTGAGGAGGAAGAGGAAGGCAGGTCAGAAGACTCGGCTCCCAAAGACGGATCTGATCCTGGGACAGAAGAAAATGTTGAATATTGTAAATTTAAAGAATAAAAGTCACATTCTGTCTTTGTCTCACCTGGACCAGTCTGGATTCTGGTCTCGGGTCCTCCAGGACTTTCCTCCTGCGTGGAGGCTGAGCAGGTGATGATGTCACAGACAGTGGGTGTACCTGTGGGGGTAATGGAAGGGGCGGGGCTTTGGATGACTGTTTGGTTTTGACTCGTTGGCATCTCATCGACGCTGCTGACGCTCCACCTGCTGCCTTCACTCAGTGACACCTCAGTGGGCGTGGCCAACACCTGCGGGACACTAGCAGAAGAGGGATGACGTGAAAACATACATAATACGAGCAGGCGGCGACCAGAGACAAGCGTGGGCCAGCAGTGGTGCTACCTTCTGGTCTCGTCCTTTTGGAGCTCAGGTTTATTGCCTTTGAAGTCCAGACCAGCAGACAGCAGGGCAGCTGGAGGTTGGAGGTCGGAGGAGGAGGAGGAGGAGGGAAGGCCTTCCTCCTCCTGAGTGGAGGCGGGGTCCTGGCTCAGCTTTGCCCTGGAGCTGGCTGTCGTTCCCAGGTATCCGAGCCGAGGTGCCCCCTGCTGGACTGTAGAGGCCACACTGCTGCTGTGTGCCGCCAGACTCCTGGAGGCGGCGTCTGATTAACAAACGAATGGTCAGAAACTAAAAAGTGACGACTCATTAAATCTGTGAAGGTGAACAGGTGAGTGAAACATCTGAAGTGAACCCAGACCACCAGGTAACTTTGACCTCCGACCTCGTGAGTTTTACCAAAGAGAAAACCTGAAAACACCCGGATGTCCAAACACACACACACACACACCTCGCAGCGTTTCTCTGCACTGGACGACCACAACAGTGTGTCGCCGGCGTCTGGGGCGACGAAGGGGCTGATGGGAACTCATGCAGGAAGCTCTACGATGAAGGACTGAGTGGCTGCACCTCACTATGATCACACACACACACACACACCTGGAGCTTCTGTTCGTTCCATTAAACTCTCCATGAAGTCAGACTTGATGTTCATGATGTCTGATGGACTGGAAAGCTTTGATCCAAAGCCGTTAGCAACAGAACCGGGCTCAGCAGCCGGACCAGCTTCTGAGACCAACAGGGAATAACGTTACACTACCGGGCTTCCCGTTCACAGCTGACTCACCTCCACTGTTGTTTTTGTGGGTCGACTCAGTTGAGGTGACCTCGCTGCTCACCTCCGGGTTCACCTGAAAACGTTTGGTCCGTGTCATTTGGATTTGCTCAGGTAGGTTTTGGGCGTGTTGAATGTCACACAGGTGTGTTTCTTTATGTTTCAGGTGCGTTTGTACCGATGT
This sequence comes from Nibea coibor, assembly GCA_023373845.1. Lineage (NCBI taxonomy): Eukaryota > Metazoa > Chordata > Actinopteri > Sciaenidae > Nibea > Nibea coibor. The sequence goes on along the minus strand of CM041716.1, from coordinate 733,254 downwards.
GTTGCTGACGTTGCTCTCCTCAGAGATCCTGGTTGGGACTGAGACAGGAGGCGGAGCTCGGCTGGGCCACGCCCTGAAACAAGCAGGAACAGCCTGTTATCACCATGACAACACCCACAAGTTAAACTCATAGAAAGGAGGATTGTGGGTAGACTGACTTGATTTTGTCCTGGAATCGGGACAGGAAGCGGGTGGAGATGCTGAGCCGAGGGTTCAGGAAGTGTTTCTCCTCTGGAGGCTGCAGAGTTCTCAGGTCAGTGTCGAACTTCTCTGAAAGGTCAAAGGTCACAAGGCGCTCAGCGAACATGTTTAAACGTTTACACACTGATGACGCCGAGGAGTGTTCGGTACCGTCGCTCAGGCTGGAGGCCAGAGTATCAAAGTGGTTCTTCAAGGAGTTCCTGTCCTCGTCGTCCTCCAGACACAGACTGCCCACAGAGCTGCCCTGACTGAGAGAGTCGGTGTCTGAAACAGGAGAGAGGAGGAGGAGGAGGAGGAGGAGGTTCACCGGAGGTCACAACAACAACAACAACAACAACAACAACAACAACAAATGTAGCGTTAGAAACTCCAGGTGTGCTTCAGCTGTGTTCAGTGTCACTCGTGTGTCAGCTGCTCACTAACCGGGGTCGTGCTGCTGCTCCAGACTTCCTGCCGAGCCTTCAGAGCAGGCGGAGTCTGGACTCAGCTGAGTGCTCCACACTGGCCCCGCCCCCTGACCTCTGACCTCTACCTGAGTCTGCTGAGAGTCGGTCACACCCTCGATGTCAAACTCCCTGAAAACAAACAAACGTTTGAACCAGAAGTGACTCGCCTGTTTGAGTCTGTTGTTGAAGGTGAACCTCACCTGTCAGTCGTGGTGCTGGCGGTGTTGGGGTAGAGGATGAAGGTGCTCCTGTCCTCACCTGGATTCTGCACCACCTGAACATCAAACAGGGAGAGACCAGTCGAGGTGGCAGCAAAGCCAACGTGGATTTATCAACCCTGTATCGTGTCTTTACGGCTCACCTCCTTCTCCTCCTCTCCATCTTCGTCCTCCTCCACCTCCACTCCCAGCAGACTTTCCAGACTCTGAGGGTGGAAGTCTTCATCCTCCTCTTCCTCCTCTTCATCATCCTCCTCCATCTGACTGGGTGAGAAGCTGGCACAGATGATCAGAGGGTCCAGCTGCTCCGCCCACCGACTGCGTACCTGACGAGGCTCAGCGCCTGATTGGACGGCGGTGGAGGCTTCGCCCTGACCCTGCTGAAGACACAAAAACAGACACGCTGAACCAAAGTCCACAAACTGATCGATTCTCTGATCGGTAACGACAAACGTGGAACTGACCAGTTTTCTGAACCACATGGGCAGTTTTCCGTTGGTCTGAAGCGGCGGAGGATCTGAAACAAACAAACATCTTCATCACGCTGTGGAACATCAAACAAACTCAGACCCAAACCCTGTTCAAAGGTCTCCCTCTGGGAGGCGCTACAGAGCTACCAGGAGCTGAACTGAGCTCAGTCCTTCTCCTCACCTTGACCTGAGTCCAGTCTGGCTGGAGTTCTGAGGTCGAGCTCCTCCTCCTCCTCCTCCTCCTCCATGTGAGGCAGCTGAGAGGACGGTACAGTGATGAAGGTCTCTCTCCTGAAAGGACAGAAACGGACCTCAGAACCGAGCCACGAAACAAATCAAATCCGGATCAGACCTCCTCCCGTAATCACTCACCTGATGTTCGGCTGTTTGCGGCTGCAGGTTTCAGGTGCGGCAGCCAGTTTTAGGCCACGCCTCTTCCTCATGGTGCTGGTCATGTGAGGGTCCAACCTCCACACGAACACACAACTACACACACACACACACACACACGCAATGAAAAGAACGAATCACTGATGACATCACTACAGTTCACCTGCCTGATGACATCACTACAGCTTACCTGTCTCCTGATACAGTGATGAGGTGCCTGCAGTCCTGACTGAACCTCATACAGGTGACGATCTCTGAGAAAACAAAGGTAAATCTCAGGTATCAGGTAAATCAAACATCTGAAGAAGGACAAAATGTTTCTAACTGACAGCTGTGAATCAGCCCCGGTTGGATTTACTCACCAGAGTGTCCAAACAGGGTGGCGACACACTCTCCCGACTCATAGTCAAAGATGGTGATGTTTTTATCGGAGCAGCTGGTGGCAAAGAACGAGCCTGACGGATCCATCTGGATCTGCAGACGACACAAACTATCATCGACCGCACCGTCAGGTTCGACATCTCGGGGTCTGACTGACGCGTCCTTACCTTCAGCAGAGCTCCTTCATCACTGGACGAGCCTTTCAAACACTTCTTCAGCTTCCCTGTTTCCACGTTGTACACCCTACAAAAAGAACACATCAGCTTCAGTCGAAGCTCCGCTGATCATCGAAACCTCCTCCGTGATGCTCACCTGACGTTTCGGTCCTGACAGGCGATGGCGACGTGTGTCCTCGAGGAGTCCAGGTCCATGTCGTACAGCGTGGTCTTCTCCACCACGTGGTGACTCCTGGAGAACGACAACCCGTCCACCGTCTGGACCACAACACGCACCGTGACTCCAGGACTCAAACAGACAGAAATACAGCGTGTAGGGATAAGACAGACTCACCTGTTCAGCTGACTGGAAGTAGATGCTTTTGTCAGCTCCACAGCTTACCATTCGAACCTCGGGACTCTCACCTGAAACACAGGTAACATTCAGAGTAAGAGCTACATGGAGTGTTGTGTCACATGACTCGCCCATAAACCCGAGTTTACCGGTGAACTTGACGGCCGTGATGGAGGCAGAGTGGTCGTTCAGAGTTTGTTCCAGGCTGTAGTTCTTCTCCGGGTTGAAGATGTGGATTAGTCGATCCCTGCTGGCCGACGCCAACAGCTTCACACCTGAAGAAACAGCGACGTCATTATCCACACCACAGGTGGAGTTACAGCTACAGTCCAGGTGGAGTCTTACCTGTGGATGTGGGTGAAAACACCAGACACAACACCTCCGAGTCATGAGCCTCAATCTTCACCAGCTCATCCAGAAACTCCAGACCAAAGATGCTGAGCACACACACAGAAACACGTCAGCGGGCCTCATACAGCTGACACGGGCACGGCTTCAAACACCGCCGCGTCACGGATAAGCCAATTGCAGGGTGCAACAACCACAACCGCACGCGACTTCATCTAAGATGGAAAAACTTTGCAGAGCATTTGAAGAGTCAACACAGGACACGCAATATTACTAGTGTTGTACCGATACTAGTGTCAGTAGGGGCCGCGATACGGCACTAAAAAGCTGGTATCCCACAAATGTCGTTACAACGTGTTACTCTTACTGCAGGTTTCCACAGCGATCTCCGGCTGCCAGGTGTCGTCCATCAGGACTGATACCCAGCACTCTGATCCCAGCCTTGCCATCGGCGCCTGCTGACTCCCCCTCTGCCTGCAGGTGCTGCGTGTTCTCACCCACGTACAAAATCCTCAGCAGGTCCTGAACGACAAACAGGAAACCGTGTATGACAAATAAAAACAGAACTTCCTGCCGCAGCTGAGGTGTCGGTGGTCTTACGTTGCTGTAGAGGTTTCTGTGGCCGGTGGGCGGGTCCGTGTGCCACAGTCTGATGGTGTTATCGGACGAGCAGGTGAAGAAGGACGACAGAGGCAGACAGGCCTGAGACACGTCAGACAGCTCCGGATACACCTGAAGTTTGACAGCTTTAGATATAGTACTGGAGGTCTGAGAACATGAGCCAACTCTGGCATTATTTATGTATTTGTGCTGGTAGTGGAAGTACTGCTAGTTTTTTGGTAAGTATTATTTATATGGAGTATTCCTGAGACGGACTTACTTCGACACTCCACACGGAGCCGCTGTGGTACAGAGCAGAGTACAGTTTCACCACGTTCCTCACGTCTTTAACGTCCCACACATACACACTGTGGTCGTTGTACACACAGGTCAGGTGTTTGGCGGCGGGGTCAAAGCTCAGAGCCAACGTGTCGGGGTACTGAGCACCTGGACTGGCAGGTAACTGACTGCTGCGACAACAGAATCAGAGTGTCAGTAATCAGAGTTTTCTTCTCAGCATGTCAGCGGTCTGTCTGTGTGTTCGTACCCGTGCTGTACACTCTGGGTGAGGTCGACTCCCAGCCGGTGTGGTCGGTGCAGAGTGGCGATGTACTGCAGGTTGGATGGACTGAACACTCTGATGACGCCGTCAGCACAACCACAGAAGATGAAGTTCTCGCTGACCGCCAGACAGCTCGCCAGCGACGTCTGTCAACAACAACAACGTGTCGTGAATGAGAAAGCGCAGCGCAGCTCGTTCAGGTGCAGCGTACTCACCTTGAGGTTGACCCAGGCCTCCAGCTGTCGGCTGCTGTTGAACAGACACAGCAGACCGGAGCTGGTGATGCAGTAGGTGCTGCACGCCATGAGGCCACGCCCACACGCCACCCCACTGAACACACTGTTCTTATGGTCGCCGAGCAACCCAGACCGACCAATCAGAGGCACCGTGCTGTTAACCTGGATGCAGCGAGAAACATTAAAAGTAGTTGAGCACCATGAGATGAGCTGTGATTGGCCGAGTCAGAGGTCGGGATCGTACCCGTCGTTCTTTGGAGGCGTCCAGGTACCAGAACTTGACGTGTCGGTTTCCTGCGGTGACGAAGTAGCTGTTGTCCTGAGAGAACGACACGGCGAACACTCTGCTGGACACTTTGTTGGAGGCGATGATCGAACCTTTCTGCTCACACACAGGAAGTGTCCAGTTAGTACTGCAGTGTGTGTGTGTGTGTGTGTGTGTGTGTGTGTGTGTGTGTGCGCGCTCACCCTCCAGTCCCACACACTGACAGTCCGGTCATGTTGGTATCCCACAGAGACGATGTAGCTGTTGTTGGTGGAGAACGCCACACAGGAAACTCCATATTTATGAGACTGGACCTCTGCCACCTGACCTCCGCCCACCTCCCACACCCGCACACAGGGCATGTGACCACTCTGAAACACACACACAGACTCAGACACATACACACCTTCACCTGTCCACAAAGACACCTGACACGGAGCCTCTGTCAAGCTTCATCACCAGGTGTGTCTTACCTCACCAGTGACCAGGTGTTTTCCATCATGGGAGAAGGCCAGAGCAGTGAAGGGCTTCCTGCAACACACACACACACACACACACACACACACACACACACACACACCATCAGTACCAGTATGTCTGTCCCAGTAACACCTGAATTTGTTTTCACAGGTGAAGCTGACCTGGAGGTGTTGATGATGTGACTCTGTTTGTTCTTCTTCGGGTGAAGCAGCACGATGACACACCTGAAACACACACACACACACAGGTTTGGGATCTCTTTCTTCTTCTGTGGTTTAAATACGTCACGTCTGCTCTGCACCAAACTGTCACTCTGTTTGTTTTTTGGGTGGGCGTCACCCTTTCTATACAGGTGAGTCAGAGGAGGCGGGGCTTACCCTGCAGGATAGGCGATGAGTCCAGTGTTGGGGTCAGAGGTCAAACCGCTGCCGCTGGCTGCGCTGATGCCCAAAACCTTCTCCAGACTCACCTAAACACACACAGAGTACAAACTGTTTGGAACGGTGCCATCCAGCGTCCTGCAGGTCATCATGAAGCTCCCTGATTCTGTCTGAGTGGACAGGTGAGCGACCACACCAGGTAACCACAGAGCAACCAGGAAGTATCTCAGATGAGCGTTTGTAGTCCATCTTCTGGACTTTGTAGTTTTACCACAGATCACGTCAATAACATTCACCGTCGCTTCATGACGGAGTCTGAGTGTGAGAGCAGTCCACTTCTCCTAACTCCTCATCACCTCTCCTTCACATCTGTCCTCATCACCTCGTGACGTTTGAGGTCAAGGAAAGGTGGTTAGGAAAGGACTTGGGTCATTTAAAGGCGGCTACAGGACGTCATCACACGTCATGATGTGAACATTTCGTGATCACACACTTTAACGCGCCGTCAGGCTTCATAGTGAATTTATTTTTGATCATATTGAAATTTTAAGTTAGCGACATTAAATCATATTTATTCATTATTTACTCTGAAATGAGCTTCACACTGTGATAATCCTGTGTGTGTGTGTGTGTGTGCAGACAGGTATTAACCAAGAATCTTTCAAAATAAAAGTCTAGTCTCTGAAGTAAATTAGAATCAGTGATGTCCCAGCTGAGTCTGACACTTTAACAAGTCTTATGTAAACAAAGCCCGCGGTCACAGATTAGCACGGGTCGCAGGTTTCACCGTAACACCGGTGGCCTGCTGTGTGTGTAAAGTTAGTTAACTCGCTCGGCCGTTAGTCTGAAGCTCTCAGGAGCTTCTGGAAGTTTCCGTGAGTTGTTTTAAACCTGCTGGAGCGTTCAGTCAGGCTGTCCGCGGAGCTAACGGTTCGCTCGGACCGTACCCGGCTGCTGGAGGTCTTCTTGTGCTGGCTCGCTCGGCTCTTCCTCCCGGCTGGCTGCCTCCTCTTCGCGGGGTCCGCTCCCTCCGCCATGATAACACACTGTCTGACTTCAGCTGCCCGCACAACAGAAGATAACAACCGTCTACAGGCCGCGGCGCTGCTCCATACAAGCCCGCTGATGTGAACCGAGCAGCGGGCAGCTCCGCTTCAAACTCTCCGCTGGTGATACTGACGGAGGGTTAGCTTAGCTTAGCTTAGCTTAGCTTAGCTTCATGCTCACTGTCGCTAAAGTAACCTGACACCTCTCCCTGCGGCGGGACGCGGGTTCAAACTAAGCCCCGCCCAGTACTTACAACAACCAACCAATGAGCAGCGGAGATCCCGCCTTCTTCTCCTCAAACAACCAATGGGCAGTCTGGATCCCCTCCTTTGCCCACTAACCAACCAATCAGCATCCACAATCCTCTGGCGACCTCAGGTGTTCAGAGTTAGACTGTGGCGTCCATAGCGGCCACACACACACCTCCACCTGTCTGTGTTACACATCAGGAGTGTGTGTGTGTCACTTCATATTCACACTGTTACACTGTCTGCAGCTTTGTTTGTTAATACACAATCATTGTGTTCATGTCTGTATATAATCAGTTTGCAGTTGTATTTCTTTATATAATCTCATTGTATATTAATGATGTGTGTGTGTGTGTGTGTGTGTGTGTGTGTGTGTGTGTGTGTGTGTGTGTGTGTGGCCTTTTCTTTGTTCTTGTTTACATTTTTTCTTCTACTAAAAGTGAAACTGGGTCAAATTCCTTGTGTGTGTTCACATACCTGGCAAATAAAAGTGATTGTGATGATGAATCAGTGTAGTCTGGTCTCTTTACATAGAATTAGGGTATTTATTTGTAGTATTACATAATACGTATCACTGAGTTAAGTTAAAATCCCTGAAACCTGCTGTTAACTAACTAACTAACTAACTAACTAACTAACTAACACAGTTAGGGCTCACACTGTTCACATGTTAGGAGCATTTGTTCTTCTCGTAACTGTGTGTGTTCAAGCTTTGAATAAAGTTCATCGACCCTGAAGACCAGGAGACCTCCGAGGACCAGATCAGAGTCACAGAGACAAACCTGACAAACAGAAGAACGCTTCAAACCTGACCTGACGGTAAGAACTGTGATCTGCTGGTTCACTACAGGTGGACAGGACTCGTGGTCTCCTGGGGTTGGCCCTTGTTGTTCTTCATCGTAAACAGCTGTGGAATTTGTCTCAAGCTGTATTTCAGGTTTGAAACTGATGGATGTTTGGTCAGTGCATAGTTGTGTCTGCCTTTTTATACTTTAGCCTAAATGTATTTCAGGTTTAAATGGTTTAATCTGACACAGGTGAATGTGACACAGGTGAATGTGTTGTAAAAGTGCTTTGAGTGGTCGGTCGTCCAGTTGATGTGATAAATGTGATATAAATACAAGCTGAGTATAGGAGCATGAGGACACACGTGAAAGACAACTTCGAACGAGGGAAGTCCATCACAGGTGAACCAAATCAGGGCTGTGCAGACGATCAACCCTGACAGGAGACACAACAACAATGCAATAAAACTTCACACACATCTATCAGTCCACAGGAGGACCGCAAACCACCATTTTGCCACCATTATACAGTACTTATCAGTTTGTATCTGTCCTCTCTGACTGACAGCACAGTGACAGACACAAACCAACAACAGACGGTGAAGGTCTGGTTCTGATGATGCTGGACATGGATCACATGTTGATGGTTCTCCTGGTGCTGGTCTGGAGCTCAGGTAGGACTCAGACAGAACCTGAAAGGTGACTGTTGCTGTTCATCTGTATGGATCTGTAAACGCGGCAGTCATTGTTGCTAAAATGAAGCCAAACGCTTTTATCTGTGTCCTCATGTGTAATAAGACACGTTGTATTGAAATGACTTCCTCATCCATGAATTTGAGATGAGTTAGATGAGACATACTGAAGCTCTCCAGTATATGCAGACAACTGGACATTGCAAAGATCAACTTCAGCTGCTGACCATAAAATGGTCGGTGGGCCATGGTTACCAAGGGAAGAGTGACGTAGAAGACCAGACCAGTCAAACTATTGATCAATACTGTTAGATGTAAAACTTCTTGCCATGAGTGAAATAAATAACTTGACTCTCTCTCTAACTCAGGTCTCCATGCAAAAGAAATCCACAATGGTGAGAAGAAAAATACAGAAATCTAAGATTAAATGTGAAAAATATTAAAATATTTGCTTTGTTGTTTCACAGTAAAACATGTTTTACTTGTTTCTGCTCAGTACCTGTCAGGTTGGTGGGAGGATCCAGTCGCTGTGCAGGAACACTGGAGGTGCAGTATTATGGACATTGGTCCGGAGTGGATGGCTTCTACTGGACTGCAAAGGAGGCAGCTGTGGTTTGTAGAAAGCTCGACTGCGGCTCTTTAGTTTCAGTAGATAGAAGAAAATCCACAGACAACAAGGCGACATTGAAGATTGCCTCTCTCTGTGTTTACCCTGAACGTACTGTGCACGACTGTATAAGAAGAAGCTATTCATCTTCTGTCAGCTTGGAGATCACTTGCTCAGGTAAAGGGACCATCTCTCTTACAGTCATGTCATTCATGTGTGTTACTGATGGTAATTATGTGATGAAATTTAGAACCCACATTGTTATAACGACAGTAATGTGGTAGATCTTTGACGTAGAAAAGATCTTTAAATTTATCTGGAAAAGTTGGCGTGATCTCGTCAGATGTCCACAATGTGACCACGGAGAGGAAATAGTCAAAGATGTTCGAACCCCATTTCTAGGGAAGCCTCAGCCTCATCTTCAGTTGGTCGTCTCCATCAGCCCGATGTAAGAAGAAGTGGATGCCCACTCTCCTATTCTACTGTACCACAAACCACTTAAACTATGACTGCTTCCAATGTTGGACAGAGCCACGAAATCTGGGATGAACTTAAAGCAGAATTCTGTTTTGTCCTCACCTCACTGCTGAGGAAGCTATCACCCTGACTACTTTTCATTGGTCAACAGTGATGTTTTTATTGTGTTTCTTGACATTGAGAAAGTACTCTGTGATTGTGTTTAATAACTGGGTTTGTATTTTGCATTAGCGTTTCAAAGAGTTTGTGGTTTGTAGCTGCTCATTTTTTAGGTTGTTGCTCGCTCTGAATTAAAATTTGACAGACTGAGAGTCTGACCCACCTCACAAATCAAACTCTCTCTGCAGACTCTGTCCGGCTGGTGAACGGGACTAGTCTGTGTTCAGGCAGACTGGAGGTGAAGTCTGCCCAGTCTGACCAGCGGTGGTCCTCAGTGTGTGAAGCTGACTTTGACCAGCAGGATGCAGAGGTGGTCTGTAGGGAGCTCGGCTGTGGGGCTCCTTCAGTCCTCCAGGGGGCGCTCTATGGAGAAGTGGAGGCTCCAACATGGACCAAAGAGTTCCAGTGTGGAGGCAACGAGTCTGCTCTCCTGGACTGTAGAAGCTCAGACTCAGTTCAGACCTCCTGTCCATCTGGACGAGCTGTCCGACTCACCTGCTCAGGTAGAAGAGGAGCTGCAGCTTTGGTTTGGTTCATTTCTGTTCTGATGAAACTCACTTTGTTCTCTGACTGATGACTCTCTTGTTTCTGTTCAGAACAAATCAGGTTGGTGGGAGGAGACAGTCGCTGTGCAGGAACACTGGAGCTGAAACAAGGAGAGTGGAGGCCAGTAACTGTGGTGCACTGGACCCTGAATTATGCAGCTGCTGTCTGTAGATACCTGGACTGTGGCTCTGCTGTTTCTACAGGGACAATAGATTCCACACCAATACCTATGTGGCTCATGGGCGCTCCCTGTCTGAGCTCTTCATCTGTTAAGAAGGACTGTGTCAAACCAGACACTGGTTATAATATCGTTGTGATCAACTGCTCAGGCAAGTCCATCAGTGACGTCATCTCGGTCATCCTTCCTGTCTCACTGACAGTCAGTGGTTTGTCTGTCAAATTAGCATTATTGTCATGAATGTTACAGTTTGATTGACACATGACTCTTAACAACCTCTCTGACTCTCTGTGCAGACTCTGTCCGGCTGCTGGATGGGACTAGTCTGTGTTCAGGCAGACTGGAGGTGAAGTCTGCCCAGTCTGACCAGCGGTGGTCCTCAGTGTGTGAAGCTGACTTTGACCAGCAGGATGCAGAGGTGGTCTGTAGGGAGCTCGGCTGTGGGGCTCCTTCAGTCCTCCAGGGGGCGCTCTATGGAGAAGTGGAGGCTCCAACATGGACCAAAGAGTTCCAGTGTGGAGGCAACGAGTCTGCTCTCCTGGACTGTAGAAGCTCAGGATCAACTAGAAACACCTGCTCACCTGGAAAAGCTGTTGGACTCACCTGCTCAGGTAGAAGAGGAGCTGCAGTTTTGGTTTGGTTCATTTCTGTTCTGATGAAACTCACTTTGTTCTCTGACTGATGACTCTCTTGTTTCTGTTCAGAACCTGTCAGGTTGGCGGGAGGAGACAGTCGCTGTGCAGGAACACTGGAGCTGAAACAAGGAGAGTGGAGGCCAGTGTCCGGCTATGACTGGACTGTGAAGGAAGCAGCCGTGTTCTGTAAAGCTTTAGACTGCGGTTCTGCTGTTTCTATGGAGCGGAGAAATGTGTCCTCATGGGTATGCACATGGTGGACCTATTCTCACTGTGTTCAGTCTGGATCAACTCTGAAGGACTGTGTACTACCATCTGCCTCTAAGTCTATCTTCAGTCTCACCTGCTCAGGTAAGTCCATCAGTGATGTCTGACAGTAATGTTTGCAGTGTGTTCCTTCCTCTGTCTCACTGAGTCAGTGGTTTCCATTTAACTGTAACATTATCCAGGACAAGAACATCCTCGTCCACAGAGGTCAGTGGACGAGACACAGAGGCCTAAAATGTTTGTCTTTGTTGTTGCAGCTGCTGACAAAGTGGGACAAGTTGTCTGATATTTACCAAAGCAGACCTGCCACTGGCTGATGTGGCATTCAAGGCTGTACCTGCATAATGAAGGAACACCGCAGAGCCATACTGTATTCTTGCAGTTTAATGGTTCATATATACGGAGTCCTTTAGGATAGTCTGCATACAGACAGTTACAGAATGACGGAAACACACTTCAGTTTGTTTTACTTGCTTTGTGTTTTAAATTATTAAGTACGTCTCTATTTGATTTGATTTGATTGTCCCTGACTTCAGTTGTGTGCGTTTAAAGGTTTTCAAACAGAATCTGTAACTGCTTGACCATGATGACACAATGCTTCATTGGATCGGAACCAAATTTAGGTTTCACCTTATGTCCTTTAATAAAACACATTTTCTTCAGGAAAGTTCAGTGTATTTTCTATCATTTATATCCTTTATATACAAGTGTGAGTGTGTAGTTTTGACTCTTTACATAGAAGTAAGGTTTTCATTTGAAGTATTATATATTAGATATCTTTGAGTTAAGTTAAAAACCCTGAAACCTGCTGTTAACAAACAGAGGCAGGGTTCAAACTCTGGGGTTCTCGTATGTCAATAACTGTGTGTGTTCAAGCTTTGAATAAAGTTCATCGACCCTGAAGACCAGGAGACCTCCGAGGACCAGATCAGAGTCACAGAGACAAACCTGACAAACAGAAGAACGCTTCAAACCTGACCTGACGGTAAGAACTGTGATCTGCTGGTTCACTACAGGTGGACAGGACTCGTGGTCTCCTGGGGTTGGCCCTTGTTGTTCTTCATCGTAAACAGCTGTGGAATTTGTCTCAAGCTGTATTTCAGGTTTGAAACTGATGGATGTTTGGTCATTTTATAAGAAATCAGTGCATAGTTGTGTCTGCCTTTTTATACTTTAGCCTAAATGTATTTCAGGTTTAAATGGTTTAATCTGACACAGGTGAATGTGACACAGGTGAATGTGTTGTAAAAGTGCTTTGAGTGGTCGGTCGTCCAGTTGATGTGATAAATGTGATATAAATACAAGCTGAGTATAGGAGCATGAGGACACACGTGAAAGACAACTTCGAACGAGGGAAGTCCATCACAGGTGAACCAAATCAGGGCTGTGCAGACGATCAACCCTGACAGGAGACACAACAACAATGCAATAAAACTTCACACACATCTATCAGTCCACAGGAGGACCGCAAACCACCATTTTGCCACCATTATACAGTACTTATCAGTTTGTATCTGTCCTCTCTGACTGACAGCACAGTGACAGACACAAACCAACAACAGACGGTGAAGGTCTGGTTCTGATGATGCTGGACATGGATCACATGTTGATGGTTCTCCTGGTGCTGGTCTGGAGCTCAGGTAGGACTCAGACAGAATGGTGGAGCAGGATGATAGCTGCAGTGTGGGCAAGGCCTTGGGAAGAATCTACCTTAGATTCCAGGTTCAGCAGACCCCTGAAAGCTTCCTTGAGGATACAGAGACAACTGACTATTGCAAAGGTTCAAATGTTCTCAGCAACATGTTGACTGTTCTTAAGCTTGTGAAGTTGAAACAGTTTAAAGTCAGTCCATACCATTTTTAGATGAGTTTGTTGCCCCTTCTTCCAGAAGCTGTGTCAGCGAGCAGCAGCAGATGCAGCAGTTTATGTTGATGCTTATTTTCTACTTTTCTAAATCAGGTTTTCAGGCAGAAGAAGTCCACGATGACGCTGGTATGTAGAAAAATCTATAAATGTTGAATTACATGAGAGAAAGTGACTTTATGATGGACTCACTGATGACTCTCTTGTTTCTGTTCAGAAGATGTCAGGTTGGTGGGAGGAGACAGTCGCTGTGCAGGAACACTGGAGGTGAAACTGAAAGAGTGGAGGCCAGTGTCTAGCTATGACTGGACCCTGAAGGAAGCAGGTGCTGTCTGCAGAGATCTGGACTGTGGCTCTGCTGTTTCTATAGAATGGACAGTAGAGCCAGTAGACAGATCTGTGTGGAGGATCAAATCTAACTGTCTTCAGTCTGGATCAACTCTGAAGGATTGTGTAGAACCATGGGTGTCTACCTCCACCTTTAATCTCACCTGTTCAGGTAAGTCCATCGGTGATCTACATTTACATTTAGCTGACAGGAGAAAAGTGTGCATTGCCATGAGTGCAGGTGCAGAACCGGAGACTACTTTGTAGTCAACATTAGCAATTTGAATTTAGTGTGGGGTGCTTGCTACAGGTAGCCAGTGGAGTTTGATGAGCGCGTGGTAACATGTGACCCTTTGGATTGGTTGTAGACCAGGTGAACCACAACATTCTGGATCATCTCAAGGGGTTTCACTGTCAGGCTGGGAGGCCCGTCAGGACGACAGTACAGTAATCTAGTCTTGAGATGATCACAGCTTGTGTCAGGAGTGGAGTCAAGTAAGGCTTGATTTTCTGACTTTGTGAAGTGCAAAATGACTCGACCCAGAAACTGAGGATTGGAGAGTTTCTCACCACCCTGGCATAGGGAATCAGTGTTGTTGATGTCATGGTGTCTTGTAGGTTTGGCTGGGGGTGGTGTGTCTTCATCCATGTGGCGATATCTGAGAGGCAATCAGAGACCCGTGTAGAAAACACTTATTTTAGGGACCTTCTCTGAATTATTGTGACCAGACACCTTCAATAAAGTGATGACTCTCTCTGCAGACTCTGTCCGGCTGGTGAACGGGACTAGTCTGTGTTCAGGCAGACTGGAGGTGAAGTCTGCCCAGTCTGACCAGCAGTGGTCCTCAGTGTGTGAAGCTGACTTTGACCAGCAGGATGCAGAGGTGGTCTGTAGGGAGCTCGGCTGTGGGGCTCCTTCAGTCCTCCAGGGGGCGCTCTATGGAGAAGTGGAGGCTCCAACATGGACCAAAGAGTTCCAGTGTGGAGGCAACGAGTCTGCTCTCCTGGACTGTAGAAGCTCAGGATCAACTAGAAACACCTGCTCACCTGGAAAAGCTGTTGGACTCACCTGCTCAGGTAGAAGAGGAGCTGCAGCTTTGGTTTGGTTCATTTCTGTTCTGATGAAACTCACTTTGTTCTCTGACTGATGACTCTCTTGTTTCTGTTCAGAACCTGTCAGGTTGGCGGGAGGAGACAGTCGCTGTGCAGGAACACTGGAGGTCAAACAAGGAGGCTGGAGACCAGTGGATGGCTTTCGCTGGACTCTGAAGGAAGCAGCTGTTGTCTGCAGAGATCTGGACTGTGGCTCTGCTGTTTCTGTAGAAAGAGCAAAGGAGTCCTCAGTCAGACATATGTGGAGGATCAAATCTGACTGTGTTCAGTCTGTATCTGCTCTGAAGGACTGTGTAAGACCATGGTTGACTTCCTCCATCTTCAATCTCATCTGCTCAGGTAAGTCCATCAGTGATTCCAGTGTGTTCCTTCCTCTGTCTCACTGACAGTCAGTGGTTTCCATTGGACTGAACTGTAAAGTTAAAGAGCTGGTCTGGTCATAAGTTCACTGCTACAAAACCTCCCATAGACTGCTGACTTTCACCTGACCTGATCAGGTTCAAGTTGAATTGAAAAGGTGCACGGGTTACATTTTCGTCCACCCACAAGATCTGCATTCAAAAATTGTATATAAACTTGAAATCTTTAAACTCCTAAAACGTACCAGAACCAAGTTTACTTGTTCTGCAAGGTATTCTGCCTTTGTATATTCAGCTCAATGAGTGATTGTCAGTGACTGTGCTGTAATGTCTCTCCAGGCCAACAGGGGGCAGACGTCACAAATACAGATGGACACTGAACTGTCGACTGTCACTGGTTTCAACAGGACGACGCCTGAATCAGATGGAATCAAGGGATTAATTGGATAAAATATTTTGTGAAGAAGAACTTTTGGCATCATATTCCCTGAAAAATATTCAAGGAATTGGGAGATAGCAAATATTTTACTGAAATGTGATTTCAATATTCAAAGACTGGTTACATAAAACAGTTAATCAGTTATTCAATATAACATGTATAAGGGTAAACACTTATGTATAATTTACATTGTTTATCATGTCTCACCCTGTGCTCATGTGATTCATAGATTCATTATTCAAAGATAATAAAAGCAAAACACACAATATAAAGTCTAAGTAACTTGTTTCACTGACCGTGTTCAGAATGAACTGAGATTAAATAAACTCTAAACTGTGTAAATAACTGTAGAATGTCTGTGACATACATTATTACTGACCCTGCAGCAGCATAGAGACTTCAACAAAGTCAGTCAAAGGCAGGCTTGAGGTTGCCAAGCAACCAGGGTCAGCTGCAGGTCAGAGTAATGAACTGCAGCTGTGCTCTGTCTGTGTGTGAGTGACTGCTGAGAGACACAGAAAGTCTCTAAAATGAACCCCCTCCAACTAGTGGACACTAATGCCAAACGGTAGGTGGTATCAAAAAGCCCAAATGACCGTGAGCATCCTCATCTTGTCGACCATGTGAACGCCCAATTTCAGTGTGTGAAGTGAAAAAATGTGACCTGGGGAGAGAGAGAAAGAACAGGTGCCCCGTGCTCCTCTCCAGTTAACATGGGAGTAGATGGGGCTGTCGGTGGGTGATCCTGGTGCATCAGTGCGTCTCCCGCCAAAACTAGAAGTCTGACAGCTTCAGCAGTGACAAATGTTTCTCTCCCTCTTCACTCTAGCTCTGGAACATTCTACCAATACACACCCATTGTAAACTTTGGCAGGTTTTTTGGTGATTTTTGGTGAAACCAATTGGTGAAACTCTGAGAAAAGTCACAGCACACCATTCCCAGCCAAGCCGGTTGATTTGAGACCTTCTTTGTGTCTGTGTGACTAAAACTGAGGGAGGAGTAGCACGCTAAACTTCCTGTAATACCTCCGAATATTCAGTATGGAGAATAGTGAACGTTGGCCTTGCAGGAAAACAACAAATAAAAACATTTTGGAATTGTTACGTTACATAACTGAAGTAACGCTTTGATCAGTATCACAAAGTTCAAACGTCCAACCTCACTTTGATGGACCTTTATCTTTTAAATGGTGCTTACACAACATCTCTCATTCACACCTTCACACACAGCCTTCAGAATCAATTTGGGGTTCAGTATCTTGCAGATTGCAGGAGCCGGGGATTATATACTTTGAACCTTTTTATTTCTGCTGCTACTTAATCTGACCTAATATCTTCCTCGCTACTGCATATACCAATATGCTGGATCTGTAATTAGCAGACTGTGAAGCGCGTTCATAGTTTCCCTGTACTTTACCCTTTTTTGCAGCTGTTTGCATGAATACAACTGGTTACTAGAGTGGGTGTATGTAGGTGGAGCTTGTCTTCACATCTGCTGCTGGAACAACACAGAGAGACGGAGCTGCAGACCTCGAGGTATGTTTGAGCTTTACTTACTTTGTAATTGAACGTTTGTAACTGTGTTGACACGCTGTGAGGAGCAGTGATGAGATGTTCACACAACAATGTGAGTGTGCAGCATGAAGAGAAAATAATAGAAACCAAACAATGCAAACTCTAAAATTGACGTTTTAATGGAGTTTGGACATCCACAAACTCTGATTGGACCCCTCAAATAATAAAAGGTTTCATGTCCCGTCACATTCATGGAGCTACAGCAAATTTAAAGACAACAAAACTCTTTGGTTTGTTCTAGCTCCACCCTTTTATCTGACTCGGGTTGCAAAGGAGTGAAAAGTCTTGGAAACTTTCCATGGGAAGTTAAGCTTGGGAATTTTGGAAATATATATATAGAAAATCTTCCTAGGAATTTATGGTAATTAAGTGTAAATGGTGGGTAATTTAAACAAAGTGTATCATATCCAAACATAAATCTGAACCATCTGTTTGATCCTGATCTTTAAAATAAAACAATTAAACAGATTTATTTGTAAGTAGTTGTAAATGTGTCAAATGTGTGTGTTCAGTCTCTGTGTGCTCTGGGCTCTAAAGTGTGGTCCAGGTACAGAAATCGCCTGTGCAGGTAGCGGGCGTGGCCTCAACAGCCCTGCAGTAAGCATTTTATCAAACATTATGATAAAATATTTTTTTCACCAACTATATTTAAGTTCACTGTCAAAGGGCCGACCATCAATTTTCTAAATTCCCGGTTTATTCCTGTTTATTCCCATAGTAAGTTTCCAACTTTGACAATTCCCGTAATTTTGCAACCCTAAATCAGAAACACCAACACTGAAGAGTGCAGCAAAGCAGACCGCGATTTATGGTCAAATGTGTTCAAGTAAATTAAAGTTTGACGTCTATGCAACATAAAGTGAACAAGTTAGTCACATATGTGTTGTTTGATGCTTTCGTCTATTATTGGTCTGACAAAACAATTTGAAGATGGATCCCAAGTTAAAATTTGCATTGCTGGAGGTGACATTGTAAAAGTTACAGACCTACCGGCTCTCACTGCAGGAGGCGGAGGCTGTTTCCCAGGACAGAGTTCACTGAAGCTAACCTTTGTGATAAAACTACAGCAAAACTGGTAACATAGTACTGTCTTGAGTGGATAACGTTAGCTGATTCATTCAGATTCTACAGGCCACAATTCAGGAACCAGTACTTTAAAGTATCTGATCTAAGAGCCTCAGTTTGTATCTGTCCTCTCTGACTGACAGCACAGTGACAGACACAAACCAACAACAGACGGTGAAGGTCTGGTTCTGATGATGCTGGACATGGATCGCATGTTGATGGTTCTCCTGGTGCTGGTCTGGAGCTCAGGTAGGACTCGACAGAACCTGAAAGGTGACTGTTGCTGTTCATCTGTATGGATCTGTAAACGCGGCAGTCATTGTTGCTAAAATGAAGCCAAACGCTTTCATCTGTATCCTTGCAAAGAGCATGCACACCATCAACTGAGATGGAAAAACATGTTAGTTGAACAAGAATGAAGATGCTGGGCAGGAGGCCTGCTGCGGTGTGAGGAAGATGTTGTGAGCTGAAAAGAAAGCACTGGCAAGAAACTTCTAATCTGAGAAAGGGAGTCAGTGACTATGTTATTAATGACCAGAAATGTATTGAACAACAACTAGCAACCTGGTGCAGATAACTAATATGGTTACACATGCACAGGAACATCTACATCAACCCTGATGACAGAAAGTGGATGGATGCCCTGATGGGGATGGACTACATGAAGGCTGTGTAGACATGAGTCATTGTTTTCTTTAGCTGCTTGAGCTTCTGCAGCTGTGGCTGGAAGTTAGCTCCAGCACTCTTCCTGCTTGAAGAAATCCTTTCAAATGCTGCGCTTTATTTTCTAATTTTCTGACGCAGGTTTCTGGGCAGAAGAAGTCCACATTCAAAATGGTATGTAGACAAATCTATAAATGGAGCTAAATGAGTTTTTTTTCTGTTTTCACGATGTTTTCTCTGACTCTTGTTTCGGTGCAGAACCAACAGTCCGGTTGGTGGAAGGTTCGAGTCGCTGTGCGGGAAAACTGGAGCTGAAACATGATGGAGAATGGAGACCGCTGTATTACTCTCAATGGGTGGAAAAAGAAGCAGCAGTCATCTGTAGAGAGCTGGACTGTGGCTCTCTTATTTCAACAACACACCAGAAAAGGGCGTCATCAGAGAGATACGTGTGGGCAATCAGTGATGACTGTGTCAAAGCTGGATCTGCTCTGAGGGACTGTGTTAAACCAAAGCACGGCGCTGGAAGCCTGGAGATCACCTGCTCAGGTAAGCCCATCAGTCATGTCATGTAATGTCAAATAAAGGACAGAGAAGTGGACTAACCAGGTCAAGTGGATGGGACAGTTTAATAAACTCTCTCTCTCTCTCTGCAGACTCTGTCCGGCTGCTGGATGGGACTAATCTGTGTTCAGGCAGACTGCAGGTGAAGTCTGCCCAGTCTGACCAGCGGTGGTCCTCAGTGTGTGAAGCTGACTTTGACCAGCAGGATGCAGAGGTGGTCTGTAGGGAGCTCGGCTGTGGGGCTCCTTCAGTCCTCCAGGGGGCGCTCTATGGAGAAGTGGAGGCTCCAACATGGACCAAAGAGTTCCAGTGTGGAGGCAACGAGTCTGCTCTCCTGGACTGTAGAAGCTCAGGATCAACTAGAAACACCTGCTCACCTGGAAAAGCTGTTGGACTCACCTGCTCAGGTAGAAGAGGAGCTGCAGCTTTGGTTTGGTTCATTTCTGTTCTGATGAAACTCACTTTGTTCTCTGACTGATGACTCTCTTGTTTCTGTTCAGAACCTGTCAGGTTGGTGGGAGGAGACAGTCGCTGTGCAGGAACACTGGAGCTGAAACATCTGGGAGAGTGGAAGCCAGTCTCTGGTTATGGCTGGTCTCTGAAGGAAGCAGCTGTTATCTGTAGAGATCTGGACTGTGGCTCTGTTGTTTCTACAGCACACATAAGGTCTCAATTTGGACCCGTGTGGAACATCGGACCGTACTGTATCGAGTCTGAAATTGCTCTCCGGGACTGTACAGGATCAGATTTCTCTCCAAACGTCCTGCAGATCACCTGCTCAGGTAAGTCCATCAGTGATGTCATCTCTGACAGCAATGTTTCCAGTGTGTTCCTTCCTCTGTCTCATAAATTAATGTTATTGGAGTGAAAGTTAGCTACATTGTTGTCAAAGCAAAATTACATATTATTCAATAATAGATACAACATCAAACAATCAAACTCTCTGTGCAGACTCTGTCCGGCTGGTGAACGGGACTAGTCTGTGTTCAGGCAGACTGGAGGTGAAGTCTGCCCAGTCTGACCAGCGGTGGTCCTCAGTGTGTGAAGCTGACTTTGACCAGCAGGATGCAGAGGTGGTCTGTAGGGAGCTCGGCTGTGGGGCTCCTTCAGTCCTCCAGGGGGCGCTCTATGGAGAAGTGGAGGCTCCAACATGGACCAAAGAGTTCCAGTGTGGAGGCAACGAGTCTGCTCTCCTGGACTGTAGAAGCTCAGGATCAACTAGAAACACCTGCTCACCTGGAAAAGCTGTTGGACTCACCTGCTCAGGTAGAAGAGGAGCTGCAGCTTTGGTTTGGTTCATTTCTGTTCTGATGAAACTCACTTTGTTCTCTGACTGATGACTCTCTTGTTTCTGTTCAGAACCTGTCAGGTTGGTGGGAGGAGACAGTCGCTGTGCAGGAACACTGGAGGTCAAACAAGTAGAATGGAGGCCAGTGTTTGGTTATCACTGGACCCTGAAGACAGCAGCTGTTGCCTGCAGAGAGCTGGACTGTGGCTCTGCTGTTTCTATACAATGGAAAGAGTCTTCACGCCGACCGATATGGGCGACAACATCTGGCTGTGTTCAATCTGGATCTGCTCTGAGGGACTGTGTAACACCACATAACTCTTACAACTACCTGGAGATCACCTGCTCAGGTAAGTCCATCAGTGATGTCATCTCTGACAGTAATGTTTCCAGTGTGTTCCTTCCTCTGTCTCATTATCCAAAGCACCTTACAGAGAAGGGAACAATCAAGGTACAGTGTGATAAGAAAGCATGAGTGCAACAATAAGTGCTATGACAATTCTTATAGGTGTAGCTTTTTCATGTCCAGTTGTAGGAAGTGCTGGAAGAGAAGGTAATCTCTGAAGAGCTGGAGGTCTACAGGAGTTTTTTAGGAACTCATAGGATATTCCACCAATGGGGAACAGCAGACGAAAAAAAGTTTGGATTGTCCTGAGCGTACAGGTGGCAGACCCAGGCGTCGCTCATTGGAGGTGTGCAGCGGACGTGAGGTAACATATGTCTGTATGAGGACGTTCAGGTAGATCGGTGCAGAACCGGAGACAACTTTGTATGCAAGCATTAGTGCTTTGAATTTAATGCGGGCTGCTGCAGGTAGCCAGTGGAGCTCGATGAGCAGCGGGGTGACATGTGACCTTTTGGGTTGGTTGTAGACCAGGCGAGCTGCCACGTTCTGGATCATCTGAAGAGGTTTCAGTGTGCAGGCTGGAGGCCCGTCAGGAGGACGGTACAGTAATCTAATCTGGAGATGAACACAGCTTCTGTCAGGAGCTGAGTGGCATGTTGCGTTAAGTAAAGTCTGATTTTTATCATGTTGTAAAGTGGCATGACCAGGCAACTGAGGCGACATGACTGGAGAAGGTCAGCTGGTCATCAATCATAACCCCAAAGTTCCTCATCACCCTGGTGGGGGCAGACACAGGGAGTCAGTGCTTGTGTTGATGTTGTGGTGTATAGTCGGTTTGTCTGGGAGGAGCAGCAGTTGTTTTTGAGGATCAGCTGGAGGTGATGTTCCTTCATCCATGTGTCGAAGTCCGAGAGGCAGTCGGAGGCAGTGCAGAGACCGAGGGGTCATCAGGAGGAAATGACAGATACAGCTGAGTGTCGTCTGCGTAGCAGTGATAGGAAAAGCCATGTGAGCGGATGATCGGACCCAAGGAGGTGGTGTAGATAGCAAATAGAAGGGGTCCCAGTACTGAGCCCTAGGGCACCCCTGTGGTGAGGTGATGAGAAGTGGACAGCTGTCCAAGCCAGGAGACACTGAATGAGGCCCTGTCAGGTATGGCCCAAGCCAGAGATG
Source organism: Nibea coibor (assembly GCA_023373845.1). Classification (NCBI taxonomy): domain Eukaryota; kingdom Metazoa; phylum Chordata; class Actinopteri; family Sciaenidae; genus Nibea; species Nibea coibor. The sequence continues at coordinate 711,351 of CM041716.1, read as the reverse complement.
CCCATGTTAGAGAGAGTCGAGAGGACGATGCGATGGTTAACTGTGTCAAAGGGAGTCTTGTTCCTGGAAGCTCAGTGCCTCTCTCTCCTAAATTCAAATTGACATTACTGTACTAATTAACACTGAATAACATTGAATAATTATGTTTCATACAAGAAAACAAAATATATATAACCACGAAATACCAATCCCAACAACTCTCTCTGCAGACTCTGTCCGGCTGGTGGATGGGACTAGTCTGTGTTCAGGCAGACTGGAGGTGAAGTCTGCCCAGTCTGACCAGCGGTGGTCCTCAGTGTGTGAAGCTGACTTTGACCAGCAGGATGCAGAGGTGGTCTGTAGGGAGCTCGGCTGTGGGGCTCCTTCAGTCCGCCAGGGGGCGCTCTATGGAGAAGTGGAGGCTCCAACATGGACCAAAGAGTTCCAGTGTGGAGGCAACGAGTCTGCTCTCCTGGACTGTAGAAGCTCAGACTCAGTTCAGACCTCCTGTCCATCTGGACGAGCTGTCCGACTCACCTGCTCAGGTAGAAGAGGAGCTGCAGCTTTGGTTTGGTTCATTTCTGTTCTGATGAAACTCACTTTGTTCTCTGACTGATGACTCTCTTGTTTCTGTTCAGAACCTGTCAGGTTGGCGGGAGGAGACAGTCGCTGTGCAGGAACACTGGAGATGAAACTTGGTGACTGGAGGCCAGTGGATGTCTCTGACTGGACTCTGAACGACACAGCTGCATTCTGCAGAGTTCTGGACTGTGGCTCTCCTGTTTCTATAGCGTGGAGAAAAGAGTCATCCAACAGACACGTGTGGAAGATCTCAGCAGACTGTGTTCAGTCTGGATCTTCTCTGAGGACTTGTGTAAAAGCATACTCCTCTTCCACTTTGTTGGGGATCACCTGTTCAGGTAGGTCCATCAGTGATATAATCTTTGAAAGTCGTGTTTCCAGTGTGTCAGAGTTTACCTGATAACACGGGCCTTCTGGTCTCTGTGGAATGAATAGGTACTTTCAAAACATCTGGAATGAGGCAAAACTAAGGCCTTTGCCACATGCCAGATGAAATAACTCACATAACACCAGAGACATAGCCAGGTCCACTAGACATCTAGAGACTGAAGTGGTAAAGTGGTAGATCTAAAGAATTTAGTCCATTCCACAGAGACCTTTATGGAAGTTAATCAAGAGGGAGTCCAGATGAGTCTTTCTATGTTGGGAAATGTGATATTCGCTTTCTCTGCAGACTCTGTCAGGCTGCTGGATGGGACTAGTCCATGTTCAGGCAGACTGGAGGTGAAGTCTGCCCAGTCTGACCAGCGGTGGTCCTCAGTGTGTGAAGCTGACTTTGACCAGCAGGATGCAGAGGTGGTCTGTAGGGAGCTCGGCTGTGGGGCTCCTTCAGTCCTCCAGGGGGCGCTCTATGGAGAAGTGGAGGCTCCAACATGGACCAAAGAGTTCCAGTGTGGAGGCAACGAGTCTGCTCTCCTGGACTGTAGAAGCTCAGGATCAACTAGAAACACCTGCTCACCTGGAAAAGCTGTCCGACTCACCTGCTCAGGTAGAAGAGGAGCTGCAGCTTTGGTTTGGTTCATTTCTGTTCTGATGAAACTCACTTTGTTCTCTGACTGATGACTCTCTTGTTTCTGTTCAGAACCTGTCAGGTTGGTGGGAGGAGACAGTCGCTGTGCAGGAACACTGGAGATGAAACTTGGAGAATGGAGGCCAGTGATTAGTTCTAAGTGGAACCTGCAGAAATCAGCTGTATTCTGTAGAGATCTGGACTGTGGTTCTGCTGTTTCAACAGAGTGGAGGAAGCGGTCCTCAAACGAACCCGTCTGGCAGATCGACTCTAGGCGTGTTCTCTCTGGATCTAATCTTAGAAACTTTTTAACTCCAGATTCCTCCTCCACTCTCCTGGAGATCATCTGCTCAGGTAAGTCCATCGGTGAACTCACCTCTGACAGCAATGCTTCCTTGTAATTCACTTTTTATTGCTTTTCAACAGCAGCAAAAGGACCAGCATACATGAACTTCAACAATGACAGAACATAATTAAAAACAGAAAAATATTACTCACAAAGAGACACGTGCACAAACTGAACTGATGCAAACAAAATAATTACATGTCTACATGCATGTGGTTCACACTGCCAGAAGGTTTACACTCTCAGTCTCCACCCCACAACATATCAGACTTTTGTCCCAATCCAGACATGGTTTATATTTTACATGAAAGTCCATCAACATAGCTTCTCCAATCAATTATCTCGTATGAGATTCATGTATGGACCCCATATTTTCATAAATACCTCCTCGCTGTTGTTCAGCCTGAAAATCAATTGTTCATAGTTGCTAGTTTGGTCATTTCTTCCAACCATTCTTTAAATGGGATAACATTTTTTGACTTTTTGAGAACAATCCTACATCCTGTAGCACGGGCCAGTCTACACCACAGGCTTTGCTGGAATGATAACTCTACTCCCTCTGTTATTCTGCCCAAAATACATCGAGTGGGACTCGGAGATAAATCTATCCTGAATACATTGTTGATGAATAATATTACTTTTTCCCATAGGTGTTGTTTCATTTGACATTCATACAGCATGTGTAAAAGTGTTCCCCTACTCCTCTCACATCTCCAGCACATCTCGGGTTCACAGAGCTTTAGTCTTGCCATCTTACACGGAGTCCAATAAACCCTATGTATGATTTTATGTGTGATTAATCAGGTCTGCATCTCTCTACATGTCATATACCAGGATCTGGTTATTGCCTTCAACTTCTACATAATTATCTCGCCCTGTAAATCTGTCTCCCATGCTCTCTTGAGACCCTCAAGTTTTGGTCAGTGAAATTGTCTCATAACATGTAATATCTAGTCGTCCCACCTCTAGCCGCCTGATCGCCCTGCACTCTGTTTGGAGCAATAGGGGGAGTTTTCATTGTGCAGACATTATACAGCTTCTTAACTGTAAATCCTTCCTGGGCAATGGTGGCTACCAAAATAAAAATGAGAGCCTCCTTTCTTTTAGTCCAGCACACAGTTTACTCATTGAGTGTGTCGGAAAGACAGACTCTGAGTGTTTCCCTGATTTATCTTCAATACAACCTGAAGTACTTTCCAGCTACAATAAATATTTCCAATACTACCATAAATACTACCAGTACTACCAGAGAAAACATAAGATACTACCAGGAATACCATCATTGCAGAAATACTTTGATTCTGTAATTACTTCCAGTTTTATTGTAAACACCTCCAAGACTACCAACATGACTTCAAATATTACTAGAATTACCTCATATTACTTTATATCAGAAATAGTTCCACTACAACCAGCTATATTCCAACACCATCATAATTACTTCAGGTACTACCAGAAACACCTAAGATTCTACCAGGAGTACTTTCGTCGTTGCATGTTAGCTGCAGCATGAATAACATTCCAAACAAAAACATAATTATGTTGTTCACATGACCATGAAAGCGTCATACTGTTTGACAGCAGAAAATGGTTGCTCCCCTAAATTGTAACTTAAACTCGTGATGGGAACTGACAAGGTGAATGTGGAGCTACACAACTGAAACAACTTCATGTGGATTGCGGTAAACTCAATCTCAAAAAATCTCTCTCTGCAGACTCTGTCCGGCTGGTGAACGGGACTAGTCTGTGTTCAGGCAGACTGGAGGTGAAGTCTGCCCAGTCTGACCAGCGGTGGTCCTCAGTGTGTGAAGCTGACTTTGACCAGCAGGATGCAGAGGTGGTCTGTAGGGAGCTCGGCTGTGGGGCTCCTTCAGTCCTCCAGGGGGCGCTCTATGGAGAAGTGGAGGCTCCAACATGGACCAAAGAGTTCCAGTGTGGAGGCAACGAGTCTGCTCTCCTGGACTGTAGAAGCTCAGGATCAACTAGAAACACCTGCTCACCTGGAAAAGCTGTCCGACTCACCTGCTCAGGTAGAAGAGGAGCTGCAGCTTTGGTTTGGTTCATTTCTGTTCTGATGAAACTCACTTTGTTCTCTGACTGATGACTCTCTTGTTTCTGTTCAGAACCTGTCAGGTTGGTGGGAGGAGACAGTCGCTGTGCAGGAACACTGGAGGTCAAACAAGGAGGCTGGAGACCAGTGTATGGCTTTCGCTGGGACCTGAAGAAAGCAGCTGATATCTGTAGAAAGCTGGACTGTGGCTCTGCTGTTTCTATAGCACGGAGAGTGGAGTCCTCAGACAGATCTGTGTGGGACCAAACACCTGATTGTAATCCATTTAGATCTGGTCTGAAGGACTGCGTAACACCATTTTCCTCTTCCTACACCATTGATCTCACCTGCTCAGGTAAGTCCATCAGTGATCTCCGACAGTAATGTTTCCAGTGTGTTCCTTCCTCTGTCTCACTGACAGTCAGTGGCTTCCATTGGACTGAACTATAATGTTATCCAGGACAAGAGATGGTAACTCTTCTGGAAACTCAGTGTGACGGTGAAAGTCGGCACCTCTAATTCTGAGGCCATGGTTCTAAGCCAAAAATGGTGGATTGCTCACTCCAGGTTTGGAGCAAGTAACTGCCCCAAGAGAGGGAGTTAAAGTATCTCTCAGGTCTTGTTCTCGAGTGACAGGAATATGGAGCATGAGATGGATTGGTGGTTTGGTACAGCATTTGCAGTACTAAGCCAGAAGGTGAAGCTCTCGATTTAAAAAGTGGACTTTCATTGACAGGTTTGACCTTGGAAAAATGCAATGTAGGGTTAATCCTCATGCATGAAAGAAGACTAAGATGGACAGCAATGGGATTGATACCTTTAGAGATCTGGAATGGGCCCACAAAACGAGGAGCCAACTTCTTGGAGTCCACTCTGAGGGGAAGATCCTGTGTCGACAACCAGACACGTTGTCCTGGGATGTAATGGGGTCCAGGATTGTGACGTCTATTGGCCGCTCATTGAGACAGAACAACACAGGAATGTGGAGCAGGCTTTCATCCAAGTGCACCAACACCGTCTGATATACGCCTGAACTGAGGGAACACTGACTTCCCGTTCTTGTTCTGGAAAGAGTGGTGGCTGGTACCCCCGGGAGCATTGGAAGAGTGAAAGACTAGTGGCTGAACTGGGCAAGGTATTATGTGCGTACTCGATCCAAAGGAGCTGCTCAGACCAGGAGGAGGGATTGCGGGAAGCAGAGCCATCTCCATCTCTTGATTCAGAGTTCACATCAGATGGGCGACCATGCAGCCAAAACACATGTTGTAACAAAATCTCAGCCATTTCCTTGGTGTGGGTAATTTGGGTAATGGGATAAGCATGGCAGCTTTGGAAAAGCAATCAACGACAGTGAGTATGACTGTTACCATTGAAGGTGGTAGCCCAGTGACAAAGTCCAAGGAAATGTGAGACCAGGGACAGCAAGGGACTGGCAGAGGATGAAGAAGACCAGATTGGGCTTGATTAGAACTCTTATGTTGAGAACAGACATGGCAAGCAGCAAAGAACTCCTAGGTGTCCCTCTCCATGGAAGGCTACCAGAAATGCTGTTGTAGCAGGGCTAAACTGCGTCTCACCCCAGGACGGCAAGTCAGACAAGAAGAGTGGCCCCACTGGAGGACCTCAGAACAGAGACTGTCTGGAAGAAACAATCGTTTTTCTGGACAAGCACTAGGAACAGGGTGTTTAATATGGGAGCGTTTTACCTTGTCCTCCACCTCCCAGGTTACTGCCCCAATGATGCATGCAGATTGGAGGATACCCTCGGGCTGGGATGTGGAATCCTCTGACTGGAACTGGCGGGACAGCGCATCGGGCTTGACAGTTCCTGAATACTGCCCAAGCTCTCATGACGAGCCGCCATCTCCTGCAAACCACTTGAAGTAGAGGTAAGTTGTTCATCATGGTGCTGAAGAGTGCTGGCCTGTGCTCTCAGCTCACTGCAGATCGAGTCAGAGTCGGATGGGTTCATGTTGGCCAGAGTGTTCTGTCACGTGCACTGAAACTGGCAAGGGGAACCCCGAAGCATGACACTGAAGCAGATAAGTTCAAGGAAATATCAGTTTACTCAGTCCATAAACAGGCAGGGTCAAAACCAGGAAATCAGAACAGGCAAACAAATCCGACAAGGGGCAGGCAGGTATCCCAAGTCCACAACAGGCAAATCAGGATCAGAACAGGAAGTCAAAACAGCTAAAGTTGCTGGCGAGCTTGGCAAAACACTACAAGACACTCTGGCAGCAATCAAGTGAAAATGCACTAGTATATATACTGAGGGGCTAATGAGCAAATGGGCTGCAGGTGAGGAAATGGGCAGGGAAACACAGGTAAAGCAAATGAGCTGATCATGGAAGAGGGGCGGGACCTGAAATGACAGGAGAGTTATTAAAGGGACATGGAACCAATGAAGAAAAACAGGGTGAACTATGTTACAGGCTACATTCCAACTCTCACCTATGGTCATGAGCTTTGGGTAGTGATGAAAGAATGAGATTGCGGAGGGTCGCCGGGCTCAGCCTTAGAGATAAGGGTCAGACGCTCAGACATTTGTGGGGAGCTTGGAGTAGAGTCAGCTGAGGTGATTCGGGCATCTGATTAGGATGCTCCCTGGGTGCGTCCTTTTGGAGATGGGTACATCCAACTGGGAGGAGACCCCAGGGAAGACCCAGAACCTGCTGGAGGGACTACATAATCCATCTACCCTAGGAATGCCTCGGGATCCCCAGGAGGATCTGGAATGTGTTGCTGGGGTGAAGGACATCTGGAGCACCCTGCTAAAGCTGCTGCCACCATGACCCCATCCCAGATAAGCAGAAGAAAATGGATGGTTTGAATCTGTCTTTGTTTTTTGTCTTGATCCCTCTCTTTGTTGCTGAAGACCTTTTACAACTGTATTTCCTCTTTCTAGCTCTTTTGTTTCTGGTGCACCTTGGTCATTGGTCACACCTTTCAAAACGTCGTCATTCTGTGTTCTCTCTCTCTGCAGACTCTGTCAGGCTGGTTGATGGGAGTAGTCTGTGTTCAGGTACACTATTGGTGAAGTCTAACCAGTCGTGGTCCTCAGTGTGTGAAGCTGACTTTGACCAGCAGGATGCAGAGGTGGTCTGTAGGGAGCTCAGCTGTGGGGCTCCTTCAGTCCTCCAGGGGGCGCTCTATGGAGAAGTGGAGGCTCCAACATGGACCAAAAAGTTCCAGTGTGGAGGCAACGAGTCTGCTCTCCTGGACTGTAGAAGCTCAGGATCAACTAGAAACACCTGCTCACCTGGAAAAGCTGTTGGACTCACCTGCTCAGGTAGAAGAGGAGCTGCAGCTTTGGTTTGGTTCATTTCTGTTCTGATGAAACTCACTTTGTTCTCTGACTGATGACTCTCTTGTTTCTGTTCAGAACCTGTCAGGTTGGTGGGAGGAGACAGTCGCTGTGCAGGAACACTGGAGGTCAAACAAGGAGAGTGGAGACCAGTGACTGGCTATCACAGTACCCTGAAGGAAGCAGCTGTTGCCTGCAGAGAGCTGGACTGTGGCTCTGCTATTTCTGCAAGTTGGAGAAAGAAGACAAAAGTTACGTCTGTGTGGGAGGTCAGACCTTTCTATTCTGAGGCTGGACCTCCTCTGAGAGACTACGTAAAACCAGAATCCGCTTTCAAAATCATGGATTTCACCTGCTCAGGTAAGTTCATCATAGTTTAACAGTAAGTTAGTGTTTCCAGTGCTCTGCTTCCTCTGACACACCTAAACTCATTAATCAGTCTACAGACACTCTCCCAGGTTTTGTTGCTAAAAACATTTAGAGAGTTCATCCAAAGTCTTTAGGTGTTGACATGCAGAAGTCTTGTGTTTGTAAGCAATGTCGTACCACCCATTTCCAGTGTTTGACACAGTTTTCTTTGTTACAAGTAATTTGCTATGTCTCTGATTTGTTTCACTACCCAGGAGAATAGTAAGGTGCAGCGCATCTTTGAAGTAAGGGTTGTATGTCTGTTATTGTCCATTCTTGCCAAAGTTCAAGCAACGACATGACATTTAAAAATCCCCAGGCGATTGTTAGGTGCTGTCTGTTATCACGTGAGTACTGTCTCACTGACAGTCAGTGGTTTCCATTGGACTGAACTGTAAAGTTATCCAGGACAAGAACATCCTAAAGGTGAAGAGCTGGTCTTGTGGAAGCTCAGTGCTTCTGTCTGACCTTAAATGCTGCTTAGGTACATTATTGCCAGAGCTAAATTACATTCTGTTGAATAATTTTGTTTTGTACAAGCAAAAAATAGATAATTACAAGACAGCAATCTCAGAAATCTCTCTCTCTGCAGACTCTGTCCGGCTGGTGAACGGGACTAGTCCATGTTCAGGCAGACTGGAGGTGAAGTCTGCCCAGTCTGACCAGCGGTGGTCCTCAGTGTGTGAAGCTGACTTTGACCAGCAGGATGCAGAGGTGGTCTGTAGGGAGCTCGGCTGTGGGGCTCCTTCAGTCCTCCAGGGGGCGCTCTATGGAGAAGTGGAGGCTCCAACATGGACCAAAGAGTTCCAGTGTGGAGGCAACGAGTCTGCTCTCCTGGACTGTAGAAGCTCAGGATCAACTAGAAACACCTGCTCACCTGGAAAAGCTGTCCGACTCACCTGCTCAGGTAGAAGAGGAGCTGCAGCTTTGGTTTGGTTCATTTCTGTTCTGATGAAACTCACTTTGTTCTCTGACTGATGACTCTCTTGTTTCTGTTCAGAACCTGTCAGGTTGGTGGGAGGAGACAGTCGCTGTGCAGGAACACTGGAGGTCAAACATCTGGGAGAGTGGAGGCCAGTGAGTAACTATGACTGGACCCTGAAGGCAGCAACGTTCATCTGTAAAGACCTGAACTGTGGCTCTGCTGTGTCATTTAAACGGAGAGTGGAGTCCTCAGCCAGATCCATGTGGACGATGAGGTCTGATTGTCTAAAGTCTGGATTTACTCTGATGTACTGTGTGACACCAGATTCATCTTCTTTCGCCTTTGAACTCTCCTGCTCAGGTAAGTCTAGTCAGAGTTCCTGGAGAAGCCTGAATGATACCTGCAAGGGTCTGAAGAATAGCTGCAGAGGTCTGGAGATTAGAAGCAGAAGCCCAGAGACTAGTTACAAAGTCTGACATTGTACATCACTGACAGTTCTCTCTCTTGGAATGTCCAGAGACCAGAAGAGGTCCAGAGAGTAGTTGCAGAGTTCTGGCTTGTGTCTGGATAGTAGCCGTAGGGGATGGGAGACTAGATGAAGAGGTCTCGTGATTAGCAGAGGCCTGGAGACTCGATGGAGCCTAGTTCAGTGACTGTGTTGTCATGTCTTTTCAGGTCACTAGGGGGCAGACGTCACAAAGACTGATGGACATGTGAAGCGTTATAATCGGGCTGTTTCAGAGAAGAAGAAAAAACCTGATGAACTCTCAAAAACATGGGGTGTGGTCGAATAGTCAGGAAGCTTCCTTACTTGATGAGAGCTGTTTGAATCCTCTGACTGTGAAGGAAAGGAGCTTCAGTGCTCCCTTTATTATCTCCTTTAGCATAGGATACACAGAGCATCCTTTAGGAAAGGAAAGGAGCTTCAATGCTGATTTTTTGACTATTCGACCGTACCCTTGGTTTTGAGGATTTTGAGGGACAGAGCTGGAAGTATTCATATCCTTTACTGCAGTAATACCACACTAAAAATACTCCTGCACTTAATTAGTCTTAATGATAATATCAAAGGTTTTTTACTCATACTATAGTATTGTATTACATACACATTATATATAGTATATCATTATATTTGATCACAGATTATTGATACTTCAATGATTTCATGTGTTCATGTGATGAAATGTGCCATGTAAATAAACAGTGCAGCAGGTTGATGAGTTCTCAGTTAAAGTCCTGTAATAAAATAAATACAGACGTACAGACGTGAGTCCAGGTTCAAACCTTTTTATGGTTTGGCCCTGGACTCGCCCTCGCCTGGTTGAGCATCCCGGTTGGCTGCTGTGACTCCATGCAGACTGAGTCCTTGTCGAAGCATCCTGGATTCAGCTGTCTGTCCTAGTCACAAAGAAAGGCTAACGTTAACAGTCCTGTCAAATGAAAAGGCATAAATAACGCCGTGTGGACTTCCTCACTCTGCATTCTTGCGGACTTGCAGCTCAAGTACCATTCCAGTTCAGAAGTTCAGTGAGATGCCCAGGTGTGTTCTTGCTTGTCAGGTGACCACTGGGCATTTCACACCAATCAGCAACAATCATGGAGAATAAAACTTATGACTGTACACTCCAAAGAAAAACTTCTTTAGAAGTGAGTTCTATACTTTTGCTGTTTAAGGTTCTTTGAAGAACTCAAAGTTCTTTTACTCACACCTGCAGCAATTTGGTTCTTTGAAGGAATGGCAGTGGATTGTACTTATAGCACCTTTCTTGTCTCCCGATCTTGTCTCAAAGCGCTTTAACACTACGCATACACACATACACACACTGATGGTCAGCATTGGGAGCAATTTGGGGTTCAGTATCTTGCTCAAGGACACTTTGACATGCAGGCTGGAGGAGCCGGGGATCATTGATCATCTGATTATTGGACAGGCTGCTGTACTTCCCGAGCAGCAGATGTTTGGGGATTGGGGACAGCTGGCTTGCCTCACGACCTAGCAAGATGACCAGACAGTCAGCACCTGAGGTACCGCACCAAGAGCAGCGTCATCTACGCATGTCCCTTTCAATTCAATTTGGAGCTTCGGAATCAGAATCAATTTTGAACTCACTGAACTAATGGAGCAGTTGTGGCATAAGCTCATGGTACTAATGTGTTGGGCAATCAGGTAGCACCTAAACACAGATGAAGAAGAACAGCATTCATCCCTCTAGCAGAGTTCAGAGGCTGGTCGAGTCACACCTACATTAATACAATGAAACACTGGACACACAACTGACAGAACAACAGTTTTATTACAAAAGTATAGAGCAAAGTTCACTCAGAAAACTAAAGTTATTTCTTTTTCTGTTAAAATATTTTCTGTTTCACAGATTCCAGTGAAGTCTGACACATCTGTGACTAAAGTGAAGAGTTACAACAGACCCAAACGTCAGTGCTAGCTCTTTTCACTGAGACCAACCCGCGAGTCCAGAACCCTCCGGTGGGTTCTAGCCGCGTTGATCTCAGTGAGGACAGCTAAAGATGCTAACAGAAGAGAAGAGGTTTGATCATATAACTCGTCTCACAGTGCTGAGATTATGAAATGATTCACTTACGTTGTAGCAGAAAAATCAAAGTGCAGTAATGAAAGCTAGCATGATCCCGATGTATAAGGCAAAAATGAGCTGTGACCTGCGTGATCCCAAAAGTAGTAATAAAGTGGAAGTAACAACCATCATGTCACAGATAGTCACAAATATTCACAACAAAAATCAAACTTAATGATCTCACCAAAAATCCAAAATACTCAAAATACACAAAATTAAAGACAAAATTTCTCTCCTGCCTCATTTCTTCTTCTTCAACCAAAACAAATTAACTAAAGATGAAGTTCATGATGTTTCAGCATCAACAAATTAGTGCAATCAGTGTTATATCAAGACACAAAGGCAACTTCAAACCAAAGAGTTTAACTGCTCAACAACACACAGGCAGTCTGCTGGTGAAAGTCACGTTGTTCTCAGTCTTTTATGGCATGTGGAGTCCCTCAGGGAAGCATCCCGGGGCTTCTGATGTTTGTATTACACCTAATGTAGATTTAAAGGTCCACCATGTTTCTACAGTAGCCCAGAACGGACAAACTAAAAAGTGACTGTAGATGCATGCTTTCACAGCCACCATAGTTTCTCCTTCATGTCACAAAGATTGAGGTGAGCTGGTTCTGGACTGGACCTTTAAAGGAACATCTGAATATTTAGGTAATATTCTTTGCACAGGAGTGTGATGGCTGCTCCGTCAAGTGCTCATAATGTTAACACAACCACATGAACTCTGAACAACTCCTTAACGTCTTCTCTGTTCCCATTACTATAAGATTATACTGAGTGCTAGTTGACTGCCCTAATATGTCACAAATCTGAATAGGTAATCTTAAAAAGACTGAAATCACAAAAAACTAACTGAGAATAACTTTAATTACAGAAGATAAAAGTCTCTTCATTCCCTCGTAGGAAGCTGCAGCCCTGTGTCTACCATTAGCTTAGCTTAGCACAAACACTGGGAAGAGTGCTAGACTAGCTTAGCACAAATTAAACAGCGTGTGTAGGGAATATGCTGGTGTTTTTTCATGTTTTAGCCCTTTTCCCCCACAAAACAAAAGTTGCAGTAGTTTGGTTTCAGTTTGAGCTTCAGATCTGTGAAGCTGCAGCTACAGGTGTGGTTCAGTTATAAACTGAATATTTTTGGTCAGACAAAGGTGAGAAAATAATAATAATGCCTGTTAGTTGCAGCTTTAGTACTAAATACAGAACAAATATATTTAAATTCAAGTAAACATTGTGCATTTGATCTCTGTGATTCACTTTAGTCATTTTAAATTGCTGTTCTGAGTTTGTACATAAGACTCTGCACCTCTGCATCACAGTAACGTGACACAAACATTTAATCCATCACACCTGAAGTTTGAAAAGTCTCGTTAGAGATTTAATGAGCAGAAACGCTGGAAAACCAAAAAAATCAGTTCGGATTTCAGAATGTGCTGAATATTTTCTGCTATCGAGTCAAAGAGTGTGAAAAACTGAGCAGCGTTCAGGTGTGAAGGTAAATGTGTGACCGACAGGTGTAGCCGCAATCGCCTGAGGCTGGGGGGCGGGGCTCAGTGTGCACGGTCAGGTGGGAGGGACTCTGAATCTGATCTGAAGGCAGTTTGTTGAACATGCTGATGTTCTTCGCTGCTTCTCTGACTGTCTGCTGGTGGGAAGCAGCTTTAGCTAATCTAGGAGAAGTCAGCTGATTTCACAACGTTTTACAGTGTAAACTCACTGCAGACTGTAAACAGAGCTGAGGCTGTAAAAAGGTGACGTGGTCGAGGTACAGCCACGTTTCTCTTTGGTAGATTTACCGCTCAGATTCCCTGTTGGACCCGTTTTTGGTTTTTTAAAGCGACCCTCTTCACGCTGAGCAGGGCCGAGTTTTCAGGAGGTGGTGATGAGCTGGTGAAGGCACAGATGAGTTTAAGGTTTCAGAGGCGTGATCCACTTCCCGTACATTCAGTGTCTGTATTCAAACAGCAGCTCGGCAGTCAGGTAAGGTCACTTCTTCATAAAGACGTACCGCACAAATTATTTACACTAGAAAAATAGATTTAATAAAATAAAAACATTTTCTCTGTAGAACGTCCAGAGGATTACTGCTTTGGAGACGGTCGAACCTGAAAAAGGAAGAAGTCAGTGAGAAGAGAAACTTTCCAGCTCTGAGTCTGACCAAGTCTTTTCTACAGACAGACCAGGTTTGGTAGTTCTGTTTGCAAACGAAGGAGGCGAAGCACACTGACTGTCAAAGATTTTCTAAAACATGACATCAAACGGCGTTCACTTCCTGTCTCCTAAGCGACCTCCAGACCTCGTTTTGAAGATTTGTGTTGTACCAGAGACAGTCCACAAAGTTTCAGTTCACTTGTTCTGGATCACTTCTTTTTATAGATAATTTGGGTCCAGACGTGACAGATGCGTACTTCCATCTGTACGCCGATGACACTGTTATTTACTGCAATGTGTCAGCCGTCACTAAAGCAAAGTCATGTTCAAACATCGCCTCATCTCAACTGAAACTTCGTTAAAGTTTAAAAGCTAAATCGTTGTTGGATGATCGTCGATGTGCTCAGAGGTCGTGAAGATGGAGACAGAGTTTAAGAGGTTAATGAGGAATTAAGTCATTAACCTCGGTGGACAGTCCGCCTCAGACCGGTCCAGCAGGTCAAACTGGT
>CM041716.1:677500-692500 GCA_023373845.1 Nibea coibor | reverse complement strand
ACGACCCACAGGTGGCCTCAACGACCCACAGGTGACCTCAACGACCCACAGGTGACTTCAACGACCCACAGGTGGCCTCAACGACCCACAGGTGACTTCAACGACCCACAGGTGACTTCAACGACCCACAGGTGTCTTCAACGACCCACAGGTGGCCTCAACGACCCACAGGTGACTTCAACGACCCACAGGTGACTTCAACGACCCACAGGTGACTTCAACGACCCACAGGTGTCCTCAACGACCCACAGGTGTCCTCAACGACCCACAGGTGTCTTCAACGACCCACAGGTGGCCTCAACGACCCACAGGTGACTTCAACGACCCACAGGTGACTTCAACGACCCACAGGTGACTTCAACGACTCACAGGTGTCCTCAACGACCCACAGGTGACTTCAACGACCCACAGGTGTCCTCAACGACCCACAGGTGACTTCAACGACCCACAGGTGACTTCAACGACCCACAGCTGGCCTCAACGACCCACAGGTGACTTCAACGACCCACAGGTGACTTCAACGACCCACAGGTGTCCTCAACGACCCACAGGTGGCCTCAACGACCCACAGGTGACCTCAACGACCCACAGGTGTCCTCAACGACCCACAGGTGACTTCAACGACCCACAGGTGTCCTCAACGACCCACAGGTGACTTCAACGACCCACAGGTGTCCTCAACGACCCACAGGTGGCCTCAACGACCCACAGGTGACTTTAACGACCCACAGGTGTCCTCAACGACCCACAGGTGACTTCAACGACCCACAGGTGTCTTCAACGACCCACAGGTGGCCTCAACGACCCACAGGTGACTTTAACAACCCACAGGTGTCCTCAACGACCCACAGGTGACTTCAACGACCCACAGGTGTCTTCAACGACCCACAGGTGTCCTCAACGACCCACAGGTGTCCTCAACGACCCACAGGCTTTAGAGTTGTGTTCATGACATACTTGCCTCTCAAGGCCTCAATGGCTCCACAGAGGGAAGTACCTGGGACTCCTCACCAGTCAGTCAGAACTGAAGAAGCATCTTGAATGAGACGCCAAACATCTTCCGGTGTTCTAATAATCTTTGACAGTGATGAAGAAAATATATACTGATACACAGAAAACTTGAAGCCAAGTAGTATCCATCTGGGCCTAGCCTGTAACCCCTACTGAGCTGGATCAAGGTAATACACATTGGGGGCAGAGTGAACTTGCTGTGAGTGACCAAATAATGTCTAGGGAGCACCCCAACACCATTGTTTAGCTCAGTGAACCTTGCTCACATACCGAACGTGGATTCTTACCTTTTGTGACCTACCCCTCCTCGCCCTGTACCCTTTGTTGTCCTTCCTTTCCCGTACCCTCCCTATCTTTTGCTCCATCCCTATTTACATATGTCTGTTTTCTGTATAAGAGCTCCTCTTCCTTTGCTCTGGGTCAGCTCACTGGATCAGACACCCTCTGTGACCGTCGGTTCACCAGTGTGCCGGCATGCTTCTGAATAAACACACTACCACAGCAAACAGATACTCTGACTTGGATAAGAGAGTCAAACTTTTACTGCTGGGTGTTAGAAGAAGGATCCTTTGATGAAGCGTATCGTTGTAACTGGGTTTGTGAAGACAGGTTGAGTCAACACACCCACCCATCCACACACTGGATGGAGCGGACTGTACTCCCCACCTGTCACATCTCAAGAAGCTGCTTGGACGAAACGTCTCTACCTTTGACAGAATGAAGTGTCCTGTGATAAATGAACACAAACCAAAGCAGAACAGGACGAGCTTTATTCTTTATTACCTGATGAAAAAATAAGAGCCCCCTCCACCCTGAAATTAAACACATTCTGGTTGATGTATGATGATAGTTTTATTGCCATAAACAGTGTAGGAAAAAAATGAACAAAAAAAGAAAAAAAAGTTAAAACAGCCGTTTTTATTCTATAGTACAGTCAAGCAAATAAAACTGTTTATCAGCGACACAAACGTTCTCAAAGCGACCGAAAACCACCGACTGAAGCTTCAAATCCCGTTCACCTGATCCTCTACAGACCCGATCCGGATCCTGATCCACACTGACGCACCTGAAAACATTCACCTGGACCAGGTTCAGTATGCACAGATACAAACAGAAGAGAGCACTTCACTGGACGAGAAGAATTTGGACTTCGTGGGTCAGAAACTTGTTTTTGTTTGTTTTTAATCAATGTTACAAAAAGGTGGCAGTCAGCTTCTACATGAACTGAAATCAACAAAACAGCAAAAAAAAAAAAAAAACTTGTAATTTTCTTCTTTTCTGTTGGGGACACGACGCGTTAGTGCCACCGTCTGGTCAGGAGTATGTGGTGCTGATTTAAATGAATCAGGACTGCAATCAAAGACAGATGGAAGAAGGGAAGAGGTCGAGAACAGAAAGAGGGGAAGAAAAAAGGGGCAAAAGGAAGGGAAATAAAATTAAGCATAACAGGGAAGAAAAACATTTTTTCACCGTCTCTTTTCCTTCCTCACATTTCCCTTTTTATCCCCCTCTTCCCTCTTTCACTCCTTCCCCCCATGATCGCTGCCCCCTCATCGAGCTCTCCTTTCCTGAGCTCCGTTACACGCTCCTGATGGACAGTGACCTGATGACATGATGGATGAAAACTGGACAGCATGAAAGAAGAAGAAGTGAGGAGACCAACCGAGGAAAGAAGAGCTCAAAGAGGAGGAGAGTAAATTAAATGTTTTTCTTTAAAGTCCCCATGCTAAAGTAGCAAACCGCTAATTAACTGCTGCTAACGGCTGGACCGGGCTCAGCAGCCGGACCGGACCGGGTTGGAGCGCCAACAGGGAATAATGTCACATACCGAGGTGACCTACGGACTTTATGATGGAAACACTGATCAGTAGCAGGAGAGCTAAAGCTAATATAGTTCTAACACTGAGGGTCCAGTTGGGTTGGAGCTAGTGCTAATGCAGCTAACTGCTAACATAAGTTAATGTTATGGAAAAAGGCTAACATAGCTAAGTGACATTATATAAGTTCATGTAGATTTAGCCAGTTTTGAGATGTAGCTAATGTAGCTAACCGCTAACATCAGTCAGTCTGGATGTACAGTTAGCATTAGCTAAGACTGTGAACTAGTTTCTCTCACTGGGCAGGCTGCTGGGTCGACTGATGCTAGCTGCACTGGACTCGCCATTGGTAACGAGGAGGCAACATGAGGACTTTAAAATTAGTTTCCGTTATTAATCCAACAGTAAAACTGATTTTGGCGCCACCTTCTGTTCAATCACAACATCTAAAGAGAAAAAAGAAGCTTCTGTCTCGTTTTGATTCTTTTAAAAAAGAGAAGAAGAAAGACGCTTTCCTCCAGTTCAGGTGAAGTTTTCAGTGGATCAACGGACCAATCAGAGACATGTTGGTTAACGACCTGCATTCAGTGTGGATGTCTCATTCCTGAACCTGACAACTCTTCAGCCAATCAGAGGAGCCTGGACTGTAAGGCCACGCCCCTCACTTGATGCCTCCTGTTGATTAAACTGTGCTGCGTTCAGGGTGTGTGGGACAAAACAAAGAGAATCCATGAACGTAGCTTATTTTTGCTGGCTTTGGTTTTCCAGGAGAAGAGAAGTGATCTTCCTTCATCATCATCATTTTTTTTTTCGGGGGCGGGAAAAGCAGAAACTGAAGTATTGATCGTAATTCGTTCATTTACACAGTTTGAGTACCTGAACTCATCAGCGTTTGGCCAAATGGAGGAAAATCCCACAGACAGTGAACGCAACACCCAGAGGCATCACCTGAACATGTCATCCCACCAGCAGTGCATCATGGGAACAGAAATCAGATTTCTCACTCTCGGGCTTCAGGTGTCGGCGTTAAAAATAAAAGTTACCTGTTGGGGGGGGCGGAGCTTGTCGAGGCGCAGAAGTCTGTCCTGACGCAGATTAAGCCCCGCCCATTCGCGGTGACAAGCGAAATAAAAAAAAAAACAAACACTGAGAACAAGAAGAGACTCTTTGATCAAAGTCACCACGACAACGAGTGACGGAAAACAAACAAAAAGAGACTCCGTCTCCGTCCACTCAACCAATCAAAACGAGGGGGCGTGGCTTCAGCTGAACGACTACAAAATACAAAAAAATGACTACAGGCTCCACCTGTTGGAGCAAACGGTGGGGAAATGGTTGACGCGGTGGGCGGGGGTACAGGGCGCGGTGGGCGGGGCATGAGGCAGGTATGACATCACAGTAAGCGGAGGTGGCGGGGGCGAGGGGCGGGGCCAACGTTTGGACATGCATTCACAAGCTGCTCGTTGTGTTTGTGTTTACAGGTGTAATTTTCATCAGTGTGTTTCACTTTTATTCCGACTAAGAATAAATATTCTGAACTCAAACAGGAAGAAGACGAAGAAGACGAAGAAGAAGGAGGAGGAGAAGGAGGAGGAGAAAAGGGAGGAGAAGGAGAAGGAGAAAAAGGAGAAGAAGAAGAAGGAGGAGGAGAAGGAGGAGAAGAAGGAGGAGAAGAAGAAGGAGGAGGAGAAGGAGGAGGAGGAGAAGAAGAAGGAGGAGAAGGAGGAGAAGGAGGAGAAGAAGGAGGAGAAGGAGAAGGAGGAGAAGAAGAAGGAGGAGGAGGAGAAGGAGAAGGAGAAGGAGAAGGAGGAGAAGAAGAAGGAGGAGGAGGAGAAGGAGAAGAAGAAGAGGGCGGCGTCCGCTCGCTCGCTCGCTGTCTGTCAGGAAGGAATGCTAACTGTGGCGTCTAACTCATCCCGTTGGCGTTTGTTTTTCGTGTTTTCCTTGTTAAAGTTCTCTATCTGTTCACTCTCGTCCCCCCTCCCTCCCCCCTCCCTCCCTCCCTCCCTCCCTCCCCCACCCGGCCCTCACGGCCTTCAGTCTCTTAAGGTTTTTCCTTGGGGATCACCTCCTCTCGTGGCTTGGCTCCACCAAAGATGGCAGAGTTCGGGTTGGCGACCTGGTTGAGCGGCTCAGAGACGGTCCGAGGCTTCAGCTGCAGGCGAGGCCGCTGTGCACGCTCCTCTGTACGACACACACACACACACACACACACACACACACACACACAGACAGAGGTCAGCACGCTGAAGGTGTTCACAACTTCACAGCAGACAGGTAGGCATCAGGTGTGTGTGTGCGGTGTACAGTGTGACACGACGCCACACACTCTCCTGTGCTCTCTCTCACTCTCCCTCCTGACACGACCTACACGGAACACGAGAACCCTCCACCTGGAGAACGGGAGGTTCGTGTTCCTGGTTCCTCTGGGGGGCGCTTGTTTTCTACCACAGAGGAAACCAGGATCACGTGATCGTGAGGAAGCAGCAGGATCAGATTTAGGTGGATGTTGTTGAGTCTCGGACAGGAAGTGGTGTCACCTTCAGACGGTTCCCTGAAGTCTGTCGTTCCTCCGCGGGGGGGTCCGTCTCTGAAGCGACCAGGTCCTGCACCTCCCCCCCTTCTGTCACCGGGGCGACCGCCACCGCCGCCTCGACTCCGCCCTCCCATGAAGTCATCATCTCTAAATCCTGCAGAGGCAGACAGGCAGACAGACAGGTGAGTCAGCAGACAGGTGAGCCCGGTCAGGCAGCGTCTGGAGCCTGGAAAGTGACCAATGAGCATGAGATGGTGACGTGAAGGGCATGATGGGACAAAATCAAACAGGACACGGTCCAGCAGCTTCGGGGTCAGAGGTCAACAGCGTCTCTCCTATCTCAGATTAGTCTGGCGTAGCTTAGCATAGCACAACAACAGTTTAACACTTCAGGGTTTAGCTTAGCATAGCTAGCTGGTTAGCCTGTATGTTCCTCAGCGGCGGTCGCTCGTGTCTCTGACCTCGCTGACCTCGCTGTCAGCGCGTGCTGCAGACGGTTAACGAGCAGAAATCAGCTGATCACGCAGCTCCTTTATTAATTATCGCTAACTGACCAACAGCACATTAGAGTGTGACTGAACACACTGATGTTTAGTTTGTCACTTCAGGGACACCGTCCTGCCTGCAGCCCAGCACTGTTCTGATTGGTCGGCTCCTGTCCAACCTGAGCTGCTGAACTCTCTGTCCGCACCTCCTCCTGGCTGGTCGTAGTCATCACGGGAGTCCCGTCCTCCTCCTCCTCCTCTGGAACCTCCTCGAGGACCTCCTCGTCCTGCAGAGGACAGGGGGGAGTTTAACATGGAGAGGAGGAGACAAGGGGAGAAGGAGAGGGAGAGAGGAAGGGAGGGAGGAGAGGAGAGAGAAGTGGGCTACGGCGGCGCCTCCTTCTGGAAGGAGCAGGAAGAACAGCACTGAAGAGGCAGAGCGTGTTAGTCGTCCAATCAGAGAGGAGAAGAAGCAGACTGAAGGAGGTGAATTCTTACAGTTAGGGTCAGCCTGAGGCGATCAGGTGACCTCACCTGTTACCTGTCTGTCTGGACCAGGAGCAAAAGAAAGGGGAGGGGCTGTGGAGGTGAGGATGAGGTGATGAAATGATGAAGAGTCCTCCTCCACTGACACGTCATGAGGTTGACGTTCAGACTTGGAGGAGAGACCCCAGAAGAACACACACACACACACACACACACACACACACGTTCCTACCTCTTGCGTCATCTTTCCTGTAGCCGAAGGCTCCGCCCCCTCGCTCTTGCTTCCGCCCCTCTGCGATGTCGACCCTCAGTGATCTCTGCTCGAGCAGCTGCAGGAGGTCAGAGGTCAACTTTAGACGTAGGGCCGGGCGTCACGGACCAAAAGTCAAAGCTCATGATCTTTAGCTGAGTGGCGACTCGACATATCAATACTTTTTCTGTGCTGGATAATTGTCTCCCGGTAAATCGCTCAAACCACTATACTACAAATCCCACAATGCACTGCAATAGCTGACACGCAGACCTGTGCTCCACCTGTAACCCCGCTGGAACACACTAATCCGTGTCCAGTGTTGACAACTCTGACGTCAGTGAGCAGGGAGACGGATCACTGAGCAGAATAAACTGACGGACATGAGCGATGTTACAGATTAAAACATCGATTATCGCCCAGCCCTAACCCAACATTCATCGAGACCTGCCGGTCAGACCGGACAAAGTGTGACGAGGTTGAAACTGCGGCCGTCTTCTCCGAGCTGCTGCAGTTTTGACCTCTTCACACGTCGTCGGGTCGACTCGGCGTCCAGGGAATAAAAACCACGGATACTCACGGCGCCGTCGTACGTCAACGCTTCTTTTAGAGATTCCAAGTCTTCAAACTCGACATAACAAAAACCTGAAACACACAAAGACACATTCAAATACTGAAGAGGTGACATCACAAACGCAGCTCCTGTAGCGCCAGCCGGCAAACCTAACACCTGGACTGAAGCTGGAAGATCTGCACATGCTCAGTACGGATCAGGTGTGAGGAGAGTTCATGAGCTGAAGCTCAAACGAGTCACCTAAACAACTCACACTGACCTCCTGACAGTCACATGACTAATTACACCAGCTGAGAGGGATGTTTCAAATTTACATAAAACACACACACACAAACATGACTGATGTCTCTGCCATACATGCTTATATAAGGTGTTCTGACAGTCTACAGTATATGTACGTATATGTAGAGTATATGTACGGTATATGTACAGTATATGTAGAGTATATGTAGAGTATATGTACGTATATGTACAGTATATGTATGGAATATGTACAGTATATGTACAATATATGTACAATATATGTAGAGTATATGTAGAGTATATGTACAGTATATGTACAATATATGTACAATATATGTAGAGTATATGTACAGTATATGTACAGAGTATATGTAGAGTATATGTACAATATATGTACAATATATGTAGAGTATATGTACAGTATATGTACAGAGTATATGTAGAGTATATGTACAGTATATGTAGAGTATATGTACAGTATATGTACGGTATATGTACAGTATATGTACAGTATATATAGAGTATATGTACAGTATATGTACGGTATATGTACAGTATATGTAGAGTATATGTACAGTATATGTAGAGTATATGTACAGTATATGTACGGTATATGTACAGTATATGTACAGTATATGTAGAGTATATGTAGAGTATATGTACGGTATATGTACAGTATATGTAGAGTATATGTACAGTATATGTACAGTATATGTACAGTATATGTACGGTATATGTACAATATATGTAGAGTATATGTACAGTATATGTACAGTATATGTACAATATATGTACAATATATGTAGAGTATATGTATGGTATATGTACGGTATATGTACAGTATATGTACAATATATGTAGAGTATATGTACAGTATATGTACAATATATGTACAATATATGTACAATATATGTAGAGTATATGTACGGTATATGTACGGTATATGTACAGTATATGTACAGTATATGTAGAGTATATGTACAGTATATGTACAATATATGTACAATATATGTACAATATATGTAGAGTATATGTACGGTATATGTACAATATATGTACAATATATGTACAATATATGTAGAGTATATGTACGGTATATGTACGGTATATGTACAGTATATGTACAATATATGTAGAGTATATGTACAGTATATGTACAATATATGTACAATATATGTACAATATATGTAGAGTATATGTACGGTATATGTACGGTATATGTACAGTATATGTACAGTATATGTAGAGTATATGTAGAGTATATGTACGGTATATGTACAATATATGTAGAGTATATGTAGAGTATATGTACACTATATGTACAATATATGTAGAGTATATGTACAGAGTATATGTAGAGTATATGTACAGTATATGTAGAGTATATGTACAGTATATGTAGAGTATATGTACAGTATATGTACGGTATATGTACAGTATATGTAGAGTATATGTACAGTATATGTACGGTATATGTACAATATATGTAGAGTATATGTAGAATATATGTACAGTATATGTAGAGTATATGTACAGTATATGTAGAGTATATGTACAGAGACAACAACGATGACACACACACACACACACACACACACACACACACACACACAGAGTCAGTTGTCCACATCTGCACCAAGAGAAACAACAGCGTCCTCTGACCTTTGAACTTGTCTGTATCTTTGTCTCTGACCAATCGGACGCTGCGGATGTTGAGCTCTTTGAAGATGATGTCGATGTCTCCCTGCACCGTGTTGAAAGGCAGGTTTCCCACGAACGCCGTGAACGGGGGCTCCGACGGCAGCTCCTTCTGCTTCCTGGGGCCTCCGGAGCCGCCGCTGCCTCCACGGGGCCTGAGGGGCACACAGAGAGCATCATGGGATACGGAGTACAGATCTGCATTGTGTTACTCCTGTAAACCGCCCTGAGCTGCAGTGTGACGTCACATTCACCCCAAACTTCCCCAGAGTCCAAATCTAAAGCACGCTCTCAGTTTCTGGACCAGTGACGGCAAAGTGGTGACCTGGTTTTTGTTCAGACCACCTTCTTCCTCTCGTCCTTCATTGTTCTGCAGTTTGAGGTGTTCCTCACTCCGATAGGTCGGCTGTTAGCTTAGGGAGCGCTTGATTAAACACAGTTAAATCACAGTTAAACAGCTGATCTTGTTTATTCAATTCTAGAAAGCGTTAATGTAAAATACTGATAGACCGTACAACTCTGACGACGTCTGTGAGACTACAGGAGCTCTGATCTGCATCCAGAGTTAAGTTTGTCTGTTGGGGGCTACTGTAGAAACATGGAGGTCCATGTGACGCAGACTCAGGTAACAAAATCATGACTCTTATTAAAACAGGGTGGGGTTAACTGCTGACAACTGTAGCTGCTGTTAGCTCAGTCTGTCAGCTGCTGTTAGCTCAGTCTGTTAGCCGTGCTGACTGTGAGCTCAGAGCACCGTGGGAGTGTCGTTGTTTGTTTTGGACCACCGGGCGAAAGACGACCTCAGGCCCAGCAGTCAGCAGCTTCTATGGACATGATGGCAGAGGGGAAGAGAGAGAAGAGGACGCTGACGGAGGAAGCTGAGGGCCGATGTTGTGCCAGAACCAGAGCCGGATTGGACTGGAGTATCATGGGTCACGTCAACCGCTAAACTCATTTGGAAAGCTACAAATACACATCCACTGTTAACGTTAGCAAGCGCCAAGCTAAGATTAGCCAGCAAAGAAAGTAACCTGCAAACGGCAACACGGACACAGATCAGCCCGAGACACGACGTCTCCGGGACAGGACACGTCATCAAAATGTCCTATGTGCTTGTCAGCTTTGAGTTTGACGTCCCCGCAGACTGTCTAAACCTGGACGTAGTCTCTGTGACGTCCCCGCAGACTGTCTAAAACTGGACGTAGTCTCTGAGACATCCCTGCAGACTGTCTAAAACCTGGACGTAGTCTCTGAGACGCCCCCGCAGACTGTCTAAAACTGGACGTAGTCTCTGAGACGTCCCCGCAGACTGTCTAAAACTGGACGTAGTCTCCGTGGCGTCTTTGCCTTGTCTTTCCTGTGTTGCTTTAACAAAGCTCAAACGTTTTTTTAAATGTTTTCAGTAAATTTTCAGTCAGGACGCTCTCCGTCCTGTTTGGTGACACTTAATGAATCAGATCAATCACTGATTAATCAGTGCAGGTGCATGAATTGGATTCAGACTCAGAAATAAACAACAACAGTCCCGTGGACCCAAAAATCCAGATTTCCACTGTCGGTCCAATAATCAGTGAATACACACGTTAGACAGGCAGCTGATCAGTCACGAGTATCAACACAAATCAATCACCGATCGTCCTGATCGATCGCAGCCTCATGTTTGGTAAGTACGTGGATGGATCCGCAGCTGCGGACACATGATGCAGCCATGCGGGCAGCCTGCAGCTGCAGCCCCGCCACAGCCTCCACCTGCTGCGGCCTCCTGTCGCGCACCGTCCCCGCTCCATGTTTACACACATCAGCAATAAAAACGCGCTAACGTTATTTCACGGCACGTTTCCGGCTCGATCCCCGCCACATGGGTCCGTTTGTTTCGTTAGCTTCATGCTAACAGTTAGCCTGTTCGCTCCCGGGAGCCGCGGTGTTTCCCAGCCGCTCCACGCGGGCCTCCGCGCACTACGGCCCCGTGTGGCTCAACAGGCGCGGCGCGGGACGAGCTCCGCGGCCTGCTCACCCTGCACCACAGGCTCGGGCCAGACAGCGGCGGGAAACACGGCGACGGCCCGGCGGAGGCTCGTGTTTGAGGCAAACGGCGGTGCCGCCGTGCGGAGCAGAGACTCACCCTCTGCCGCCACCGAAGCTGCCGTAGGACCGGTCCCGCTCGTCGTAGCTATCGAAGTCCGCCATTACTGCTGCTGTGTGTCGGAGGAGGAGGTCCTACACGTCACACACTCAGCGGGTTTAGCTGCCCGAGCGGCGCCTGACCGGGAACACTGACAAATATTTTACTGTTCATTTCAGAAATACAGCGTGTGTGGACGAGAGGAGTCCATAATCATTAAACAAAGTAGAATGTCACATAGACTGCGTCCAGGTTTTAGACAGTCTGCGGGACGTCTCAGAGACTACGTCCAGGTTTTAGACAGTCTGCGGAGACGTCTCAGAGACTACGTCCAGGTTTTAGACAGTCTGCGGGGACGTCACAGAGACTACGTCCAGGTTTTAGACAGTCTGCGGGACGTCTCAGAGACTACGTCCAGTTTTAGACAGTCTGCGGGGACGTCTCAGAGACTACGTCCAGGTTTTAGACAGTCTGTAGGACGTCACAGAGACTACGTCCAGGTTTTAGACAGTCTGCGGGGACATCACAGAGACTACGTACAGGTTTTAGACAGTCTGCGAGGACATCACAGAGACTACGTCCAGGTTTTAGACAGTCTGCGAGGACATCACAGAGACTACGTCCAGGTTTTAGACAGTCTGCGGGGACGTCACAGAGACTACGTACAGGTTTTAGACAGTCTGCGAGGACATCACAGAGACTACGTCCAGGTTTTAGACAGTCTGTAGGACGTCACAGAGACTACGTCCAGGTTTTAGACTGTCTGTAGGACGTCACAGAGACTACGTACAGGTTTTAGACAGTCTGCGAGGACATCACAGAGACTACGTCCAGGTTTTAGACAGTCTGTAGGACGTCACAGAGACTACGTACAGGTTTTAGACAGTCTGTGGGACGTCACAGAGACTATGTACAGGTTTTAGACAGTCTGCGAGGACATCACAGAGACTACGTCCAGGTTTTAGACAGTCTGTGGGACGTCACAGAGACTACGTACAGGTTTTAGACAGTCTGTAGGACGTCACAGAGACTACGTCCAGGTTTTAGACAGTCTGTGGGACGTCACAGAGACTACGTCCAGGTTTTAGACAGTCTGTAGGACGTCACAGAGACTACGTCCAGGTTTTAGACAGTCTGTGGGACGTCACAGAGACTACGTCCAGGTTTTAGACAGTCTGCGGGATGTCATAGAGACTACGTCCAGTTTTAGACAGTCTGTAGGACGTCACAGAGACTACGTCCAGGTTTTAGACAGTCTGCGAGGACATCACAGAGACTACGTCCAGGTTTTAGACAGTCTGCGGGACGTCACAGAGACTACGTCCAGGTTTTAGACAGTCTGTGGGACGTCACAGAGACTACGTCCAGGTTTTAGACAGTCTGTGGGACGTCACAAACATGGCAGTTCAACATGGACTAACTGTTCCAAAGAACGTACAGATTTTAATTTTCGGGTGATTTTTAACCCTTTAAATGTTTCATGAACAGAAAGCATGGACATACGGACAAACAGAATTTTATTTATATTTGTGAGTTTTTAAATCAATCATGATAAAAAAAATTTGTTGTTTTTTGTCAGGTGACACTAATGAGCATCAGTTTGATCTCTGCAGTGTTGGACCTGAACACCAGGGGGCGCTGCAGGCTGGCAGTCATCATATACAGTGACAGTGTGACAAAGGTGTGTGCTGCTCTCCTGGCGGTCTGACTTCAGAGCTGCAGATTCAGGCAAACGCCGCGTGAAGCTGCTGGGTTTGATTGTTTGACGTCAGTCACCATCACAGATGAATCTACATGTGATTCAATAAAAACAGAACACAGAGCTGCTGATAAATGTTTTTATTGGTCACGTTATAATTATTACAGTCTAAACTGTTCATGATACTGCAGAGGAATCATGGAGGGTGTTCAGCCACAAGATATTTTGTTTATAATACATAAAAAGGGTCAAATATATGATATATGATATTCTATGTGCTCGGTTACAGAGGTGAGTTTATAAATGAATGATCAGTCAGAGAGCATCAGGTCCGAAGCTGAGCTGCACCAGAACAAACGACGCGCTCGTGAGATCTCACTGGCCTCATTCAGATCCTCTGAATGTCTCAAACCGCAGTAACTCTTTTGTAAAGTTCTTGTATTCTTCCTGTAAGTCACGTGCGGGTCCAGTCTGTCAAGGATGCAGGACGTTGTTGAGTTGTTGCAGAGCTTGTGTAGCTCTCGCTGGGAGCATCTCAGAGGTCTTTTTTACTTGATCAGTTCAGTGATCAGCAGAAGTCTCGGAGGACACAGTAACCCTCTGTGGATAAGAGCTGCTGTAGATCCTGCAGACTTCTTGCGGATCTCGTAGACGTTGCACAGCAGTTCACTTGTGCTATATTTCAGCAGTTGTCCAGTGTGTCGGGTTCTTCTGGAATCTTCTTCAGGTATGGTGGAGGGGAGTCGCTCTGCGGTGGTGCTGAGGATTTGACTCCACGTTGTCGTAGGTCACTGGATAGGACCTCATTCTCAGCAGGAATCATGGTCTTCCCTAAAGTCTGCAAGAACCAAACCAACAGAGGAACAAACCAAAGTGTAACTGAGCCCATCGGAGACAAACTCACTGTAGAAGCCATTTTCCTGTACCTGGTTCTCAGCCAGCGCCTCTTTAGCCATGTAGTGCTCCCTCTTCATCTTCATCTCCACCTCCTCTGGGATGTCAGGAACCATCATGTCGATCAGACTGCCGATGAAGAAGACCACATGCTGAAGAAGAGAAACAGGAGGTCACAGCAGGAACACGGCTTGACCTCGTCACTCATCAGCTGATCAGCACTTGGACACTGACCTCAAACACGATGACAAAGGTGAGCCGTATGGCGAGGAGGTGAAAGTACTCAGGGAGGTATTCCCCATTTTCATCCCTGAGGCCCCGATACCTGCAGGACCAGACAGAACATCATGAAACAAAGGACCAACACAAGCTTGGAGAGCTTCCCGTTTCTCACAGGCCGATTAGACAAGCGAGATTTCTGCAGATACTGTTGGAAAACAGCCTGGGCAGTGAGCGCCGGGTTAGTCCCTGTGTACCGATGAGCTCACAGTGTCTTCGTCTGTTCGAGGACTCCCTCACAACCCAGTCTGAAACCCGGGGACGCTTTGTGGACGTTTACAGAGGAAACTGGGTGGAAACCCGCCAAAATAAACTGATATCAACGTAATGATGCACATTTGTGGTTCTGGTCATTGATGACAGCTAACTGTTTGGGTAAAGAACCATCAGGAGGATTAACTGACCTTTTCTTGGAGACGCTGTCCTGGTGGAGGTCAGTGGTGCCTGTTGGTCTTGTCTTGTCTTGTACTGTGATTATTTTGCCCTCCTGACTGTTTCACCTACAGTTATGAAGATGAGGTATGAAGCTGAGCGTACCTGCAGGACGTGTTCTGGTGCTGCAGGCTGTAGTTGCGTGGTGATGTTGACAGGGTGAAGTTGGTGAAGCCACTCAGGGTGCTGTCTCTGGTGTAGCGGTAGTACAGACGCGGCAGGAAGGACGAGGTGAACGCTATGAGGAACGCCTGAGAACACACAGCCGATTCAGAAAGACACACCTCGCCACAAAGACACAGAGAGCAGAGCACACTCACGTTACTGAAGACGGCTATGTGGGTGATGAACTGCAAGATGGGGAACCAGATGCCGATGCCTTGAGCTCGCTCCGCCACCGGGCGGCGATATTCAGTCACAAACTTCTGAGCATCCAAACGAATCTCCACCCAGTTATTAATGAGAGCGAAGAGA